>ML826793.1:26520-63806 GCA_009831015.1 Picea engelmannii
TAGTATCTTCCTATTTTGTATACTCATTCTATCTTCAACTTTATTTTCACAACTTATTCTACATGAATGTTTGGAACAGATTGTATATTTTAATTTATAATATCTACACATATATTTTAGTCAAGACTACAGTAGGTACTGAATGCATGTGTCAAATAGACTTTGTACAACATGATTTTTTCCTTACTGCATGTAGAGTCCATGTATTTAATACGTGGAAATAATATATGTATTATAATTCTAAACTTTCGTGCTTAGTCCCAGAGTTACTCCTACTCAATGAGTCCAATGAAATTGTAAGGTATTATACTATCTATTACTTATTTCCAACAGTATAATAATCAATAGAACAATCTGCCCAAAAATAAGGGATGGCCCACAAGGATATGTCTGTTCATATATGTATTTTTGATTCCCATATTTACTTGAAAATTACTTTAGCGTTTGCACAATCCATAGTTCTGTATACAAACAAAATATCTAATTGTGTAAGAATCACACATCTGGTAGGAAATTCTAGCTCAGTCAATGAAATGTCTTTCAGTTTTGCACATATATTTTTCCTAATATTTTCATGTTTAAATTCATTTCCATCCAAGATGTACATAAAGTTTTACTAAATGTCTATAGTTAAAAATGTAGATATTTATCCTACAATTAACCCCTTTCAACATAATTTAATAAACAACACAATTCATCTAGATTAAACATATGCATACTATCTCCAGATTAAACATATACATACTATCCATCTTCAATTTAAATAACATTTGACCAAAGAAAGGAGTAGATAAACCTATCTGAAACGGTTGGCGAACAACAAATGGAACAACCAAGTTCCTCCCAACCTTAGAACAGGGAAGCCAAATCACTTGTCATGTTCACCCCCGAGCCTGACCATGAATCCATGAGGGCGAACTCAGAAATCCTCCTCAACAATAGTCCTTCAATTTCCACAGTTCCTCCTTGCCTCACACTCAGCAAGTAGTGTTCATAACATCAAGAGATAATTTTTTTTTCCAACATACTAGGTAGCGTCCTGCCTCCTCCCATATGCTATAAATGTTAAATCATTTGTGCCTAGGTATTTTCCCCCTTTGGGAAATTTCATATATTTCCAAATCCTTGATTTCCAGGGGCTGCCAATGGCCAAATTCCCTATTTTCCACTTGTAATAATCAGCCCTGAGGTAGTTCCAACATGTTCCCCACTCATGGAGTCATGTTCAATGGATTTTAACTTGGCTGTTCCATTTGTCCATCAAAAATAAATATAAAATATTTTGTTTCATACAAGTGTCATAGTCAAGTAGTTAGTTGGGTCAGATCAGATATTTTCCCGACATTCATAACCATTAATTACAATTAACTAAATTCAAAATTGCCATAAATGTAAAAAAAATTCCAATTTCGAATTTACCAAAATCAGAAATAATTTCCTAAGAAATTTCGGACTTAGAAATAATTTATTTTGGGGGATGTTACAATTGAAATTTGAATTCAAAGAACCATAAGAAGGATGCTAAGAAGAAGAATTTTCTATGAAAGTATTTGTGAAACTAGGTAAAGAGAACATCAGATGTGGATGAGAAGATTGTCTACATTTTAGTGAAAATGGAGGTGAATATGGGTAGCCTTTATCGCAAGGAAGAGAGGGAGGCTACAAAACTTTTCCATATCAAGATCTAGGTCAAAACTACCAAGATATATGCTCTCTTGGATTTTGGATCATGGGCCAACCTCATTGAAAATGATCTAGTCATGGAGTTTGGATTGTAAGTTCATGATCATGTGAGCCCATATACATTCATATGGAATAAGGATGCATAGATCAAAGTCACTAAACAAAGTAAGATCAAGTTTTATATAAGTGTAGGTTTTAATGCTGAAGTTGATCTATATGTAGTACCCATTGATGTATGTGGTGTAGTGTTTGAAGCCCCAACGTGTAAATGAGGGATGTGATCTTCATGAAATTAAATATCTCTTTGGTAAGTTTCGAGACAAATTGCTATCCTTAAAACCGACCACATCCACGATCCTACCCACTTATTTCAAAACTTCCTTGGAATAATCACATGAAGAGAGGTAGTGACGACATAAAAAACAAAGCCTCCCATCTACTACATGCAACAAGTATTCATATCCTTTGATTGAACAAAACACATCCCTGTTTTTTGGGCAGTATTGGCAATAAAGACAAAGCAGATTAAATTTCTGCCACAAGCCCTTCCAATAATACTCAACCTACAGGTATCTCTTTTCTTTCTCAACATTAACAAGACATTGATAATCCAAAATAAATTTATTCAAGAAAATTTCCATCTCTCCTTCGCTCAAGAATTGAGTATAGTTAGGAATGACCTCCAAATTTTCGTTTAGGCTTGTGTAGTTGAGTATGTATCGATGCATTTCTTTCGTCAGCTCTGCCTGCAGAATAACACTACTAATGTCAAAGGGTTGGTGGGTGAATGGGTTAATGACTTCTTCTTTGGCATCCCAAATAGTCTCTAATGTCCCGCGGTTGTACAAAACCTGAGCCGAGTCTTTTGTAGGTGGTATTCAAACTGAAACATACGCAAATTATTGCACCAACATATCCACATACTCTTTAGGAAGGCTAACACTCTTAGATGCCATTTCAGTTGTTAATGATCGAAGACAATTTGTTTTTATTTTATAAAACACACACACACACACACACACACACACACACACACATATAGATATTAACATATATTATATATAGAAGATACAGTGGATTTCTTAGCCACATAGGCTCATACACATGGTCACCTTCTTCAATCTCATAGTGATACAGGACAAAATTGTGACCAATAAAACAACTAAACTAGAGATCGGGATATGAAAAATTAATTTATATGAGAGATCTATTCGTTTAATCGAATGATATTTGTCTGGTCTAACTTAGCGTTTATTTTCTTGTGCTTGGCTCGAGGACGAATGTTTTGACTTTGTAAACCATAATATTATTATTAATTTATGTTAACATAGTAATTGAGGATATTATAACAATATACTTATTAAAGTTTCAATATGTTATTTATGGGAATTGAATGTATAATCCTTTGAAATGGGGATGTTAATTTTTTTATGTAGTTTCTTTCAAGTTTATAATCTACTCTTTATTTTTCATCTATATTGGTACCTTTTTGGATGGAATAATTGGGGGAATTGTCTTGTAGTTTTTTTTTAGTGGTAGGTCCAAGGTCTATTTTAGTGGTAGGTCCAATTTGAGAATTTGGAGTCACTGTAAGCATCAAATCAAAATTTTTTGACTCAAAACTTTATGAAGATAAATATTATCCCCTTAATGTCATTCTAGACATCGATACATTTCCAAGTATGTATAAATCACATATGTTGAAGTTATGCCTTCCACAAGTTGAACTACCTTATTGACCAACATTGTATGAGTGGATGCCATGTCAGCCCCCATTACTCACACATATGGGGATTCACACCTGTGAACTTTCAAGAAGATTCTACAAGGTCCAAACATTATCACTAATCAATTTTTATGGCATGACATAACCCTAGATGACTATTAGGCTATGCTAAATTCTAGGCCCATAGGAGGAGAAGGGGTTCCATTCTTTAGCATTGGACCTATTCCATAGATGAGTAGATATTCTAGGAGTGGGATTTGAGAGAATATTAGAGGATATAGAAGATTCTATAGAAGTTGTTTAGGCCACAATGTTAAAGAAAACTCCATAGTGAGTTCCCCTTTATTTATACTTTCCTTTCATAGCTAAAGAAAAGAGAGTAGAGCCTAGGCCTCACCTTCTAGCTAGGTTTTCTCATGTATCAAGTTTCCACAATATACATCTTGTGTTCATTTTTGTGGATGGTGTGATCATTTTCTTATTATTTCTTATTTATATTTCAATTATTTTCTTAAATTTGATCAATAACGTAGTGCTAAAAAATATGATATCTAAAGAGATAAACTTGCATGATAAAAGTTTCTAGCATAATACAAGATCTATTGTGACAGTATGTTCCATTAGAATATTCATGGAATTTTGTAGATCATATTGTTATGGGAGTAGTTTACATTGGGTTATTTGTGGAAAGTTACAAGATCAAGGAACTGGATTAAGAAGGAAGCCACAAAACCCTCTTTATGGCAGATGAGTTAGTTCATAAAAACCCTTGGCATGCAACAAAAGAGATATTTCCAAGGATAGAAGAGTAAATCATTGATATATCTCACAACGTGACCCTCCCCAAGGAATGTATATAGAACAAGTTTGAACCTTTCTAGGAGGCTAGTGGCTCTAACTGAAAACAAATATATGATGAGAAACTAGGATTTAGTGAAGACAGAGAAAATGAGTTGAGGAAAGAGCTCAAGAAAGAGAAACCAAGTTCCAGTTCCATCACTTATTCACAACCTCTTTTTAAAACGGAAGAAAAAGTGGAAATCGAACCCTATCAAGGTGATATCAGTGTTATTGAGTTGAATCATTGGTTGCAATAGTTAGAAGTGTATTGAAATGTTCATAATATAGATGAAGAGAAGAAGAATTTATTTTCTCGACTAAAACGAGAGGGACATGCACTAACCCAGTGAAAAAGATACATTGAGACACTTGTGCATAAGGGTGATCCACCAATTACTAACTGGGAGGATTTTAAAACTCTCATAAAGTCCTAGTTCTACCCTATTGGATATGTATAGGACTAGTGGTTCCATTGGTATGAGTTAAGGTAAATTAAAGAGAAGAGTATGTAAGAGTACACCACCAAATTCAAGAAGATAGTGATCATGTTGGATATCTCACTGATCCAGGTGGATATTGGGGCCACCCACCTATTCCAACTAGCTCCTCTTGACACTTTTTAGTTCAGCACGTTCTTTCATACTTATTTGTAATTGTGGTTTCTACACTTTTGGGGATGTCTGAAGCCTTACACATCTTCCAGGTGGATACTGGTGGCCTCTCTCCTAATCCAACTAGATTATTTTGTATGTTTTCATGTCAGCACATCTTTCTGCACTTCCATGACCGTTTTGGGGCCCTAAACAATGATTTTTTGTCTCACCATAGTCAAACTATAGACAGAGTCAGATTTTGATGGTGTAATGTGTAGTTCTCAAAAATACCTTTCCAACAGGCTTTCACGGACCTAAAACAAAGGTCGTATGCCAAAGTTACGACCCTAGGAAGTTGAGGTACCGACTTACCCATAGGGGCCCACATAAATTTTGGTGTTTCATCTCCTAGGGTTAGGTTTTTGGATGTATAGGGTTTTGGCATTCATTTGTAATTTTAGAAAGGCCTCTGGAGCCTCATTGTAATCATTCTTCTCAGATGGATGTGCGTAGCAACCACATCTCTTCTCAAAGATAGCTACCACCATTCGAGCAAGTGTTTCAGTTCTGCAGTTTTATAACTTCAACCTATTTCATTCATTTAATAGAAGACATGTTTCACTAGATATCTATGTTTTTCTTCATATCTCTATGTTTATGGTATTCAATATGTTAATTAGTTTGTTCCACTCCCAAATATGGATCAACAGTATCATAACGGTCTTCTCTTCATTTATTTTTCTTCATGCATGTACCCGAAAGGATCCAGGCACAAGAAGTTGGGAATCGAACCAATTGAGTCGTTGCAAGATTAGTTGTGCCGATATCAACAACAACCCATGGAGGATGAATAGAAATATGATGGAGTAGGAGATCCTTTTAAAAAATTTCACAAGGGAGCCCTTGCGCAAAAAATGAACAAAATGATGGACAACTTTGCGTAGATCCTTCGACGGTTTCCCACAGGAGAAGCATCTTCATCAATCAGCCATGCAACCCCCTTCAAGGTACATGTAAATTTTGATATTCAATTATTTGGAGGACTCATAGATGCATATGTTGTATATAATTGGTTGAATATGCTCGAAGGGTAGTTTTTGGTCCACAAATTTTCCGATAGGGAAAAGATTACTTTTGCACTCCTCAAGGTCATCCCCCATGTTAAGGACTGGTGGGATACTTACTCTAAGAAAAGGGCCATAGAGGAATATGAAATATTTGTGGTTACCCCTACATGGGATTCCTTCCGGGATGTGATTAAATAAAAATACTACCCTGTTGGAAGCTATGAGGACCAATACGACAGATGTACCACCCTACTTTAGGAAAGGGACTAGATAGTACCATATTTCACCAATATTTTCCATACCTTGTGCACCAAATTGGGTATCAAAGACTCTGAGTGACATCTTGTGCTCAAATATCACGGTTGTTTGCATAGATACATTTAAACAAAAATGAATTTTATGGACATGGCCTCATTGGGTAGGGATTGTAGATATGTTGTCAAGATCAAGCATAAATTTAAGTAGAATAGGTGAGAGTTTGGGTCTACAAACTCCTCACAAATGAAGCAGGGAAAAGGTGGCCCCAACTCACACAAAAAAGGACAGAGAAAATATTTCCACTATCAAGAAAACCATTCCAAGCCGCAACACAAGAAGGGCAATGAGAAGACGAAGAAGGACATAGGAAAATTGTGTAAATACAACAAAATCCATTGGCACAACACTGAATAATTTCGCTCCAAGAAGTGACTCATGGCCGAGCTGAAGGATTCTGAGTCAGAGGTCGATTCTAACTCCGAATAAAATACATAGGAAGGGAAGTGGATTATCGATGTTGAACCCAGTGCCATTGTCACTACCACCAAAGTCAAGCCAAGCGAGCCAGAAGAACTGGAGGAAGGGGAAAACCTCTTTCACTCACATATGTGGGTAAAATGGGCGCTGATTCATTTCATTATCGATAGTAGCAGTCATAAGAACACGATCTCACTAGAGATTGTCAAGTGATTGTACCTGCCGATGAAACTGCACCCATAACCCTACACCATTGGATTACTTCTCCAAGGAAAAGATCTTCGTGTCATCCAACACTTTCGTCTTCCATACATCATCAATCCTTTCAAAGACAAGGTATTGTGTGATATTTATCCCCTTGAAGTTTGTGATGTTATTTTAGGACAACAATATTTGTGGAAGTGTCATGTTGTGTATGAGTCTAGATCCTACATTTTTTTATTACTTTGGGTAGACAATTGTATAGGATACTAGAGGTAGCACCCCCTACCTCTATTTCTTTAATCTATGATAAGAAATGCAGTAAGGTCATTTCATAGATTGGGAAGTTAATTTGTTTTGTGATCCATGCTCACAGTAAGCAGAAGGTCACCACCACATCCATGGCCTATACACAGAGCCTCTCTTTGCAGCAGAAGCAAGTGGAGGGGATTGTGGAAGAGTACATAGAGATATTCTCCTCACCCATTGGGGTATCGACACACTGCCAATTCAGGCATCCAATTGATCTAACCCCCAGTGCACCTCCACCTAATGGACCAGTCTATCCTCACTCACTGATGGAAAAAGACGAAATCAAGCATAAAATCCAAGAGCTTCTTCAAAAGAGGAACATCAGAACCAAATCCTCCCCTTGCGGAATACCAATGGTACTGGTGAAGAATAAGGATGAGACCTGTTGAATCTTCATTAATTACAGAGAATTAAACAAAATCATAGTCAGGAACTGGTACCCAATTCCCATGATTGATGACCTTCTTGACCAACTCAAGAAGGAAAATTTCTTCATCTATATTGACCTAAAGTATGGTAACCACTACGTTCCCATTGAACCAACTCATGTATGGAAGACAACTTTCAAATCTAAATAAGATCTCTTCGAATGGATGGTCACGCCCTTCGGCTTAACAAATGCACCAACCACCTTCATGAGGTTGATGGATGATGTATTGATATTGTGACGTCCCCATCGTTACGACACCAAGCGAAGTAGAAGTGAATTTTTTAGTTTTTAGGCAAGAAGGCAATGATGACAACAGTTTAACCACACCACTAACGACAAACACAAGCACACAGTCTAGGCAACATGCTACTATGAAACCACACATAGGCACAAGGGAAATTGGGCAAAACATGCGCAGAATAAAAAGGAGGAATGACTACGCACCCAACACAAACACGACCATGTCTACAAGATAAGGGGAAACATCCCCATCCTGACACAATGGCCTAGACGAAAAAAGACTAGAACCTCAAGGCGCGCCAACCAAACGCCTGAAGGCGTTCAACCCATGCGCCAAATGAAACTTGCAACGCTCGAAAACACTCACACAGAACACACCTACTCCGGCCAAGATCTCGTTCGTCACTATCCCACGGGGCACGCCATGATACCCTCATCACGAATCATGTCATTCCCAGGTGATAGACACATCGATAACCTTGGCTCAACCATAAGATAACTGGACTGAGGACTTTAGATAATCTGATGCACTAGGAACCGAGTACCGATAAGAAAACAACACCCAAACCCAACAACAAGTTGACAAGACACCAGGGGATGACTACCAGGGAAGACTCGGGCCAAGACACGACTTCGTCCATGACCCAACCAATCACCCAGTCTAAACTGGTCAATGATTACAATCTATTTTAACATGGGTTACCATTCTAAACGAGGCACGTCTAAATTACAATTAGTCATTAATGCACCCGCTAAATTAACATTAATACAATCAATCTAGAAAGTCTAAAATTGGCAATCTAGTCTTTACTCCCCAATCTAATTTTAATCATTATTACAAACTAAATGGACAATGCTATAATAATCCAAAATCTCCATCCAACTAGCCATTAACTTAAATAACAATATTAACAATCTTAATGTAGAATGCTACCAATATAACACTTATGAAAAATTAAATATCAACGTGTAGTCTAGCTATATTGACCGAACTAACAATGCTAGTTGTCTACTATCATTGAGAAGGAAACTGCTAACCATTAACATTGTTGTAGCAATTGCTCTGGCAATTAATAATGCAATTAATATAGCATTTATCATTGCAATTAACATGGTAATTAACATGTCCAGTAACATCGTTGTGGTAATTAAAGTGTGGCAGTGAGAACGTTGGGTATACACTCAAGGAAAAGGAGAATAAAAGGGACAATAAAAAAATGTAGAAGGACCAACTAGTGGTCATTCAAAAGAAAACTTAGTCAACATTAAGGCAAATTCGTGTCCAGTCCAACAAACACGGTCAATAATTTAAATGGAAAAATCATGGTCATTTAAAAACAAACTCAATCAACTTTTAAAGGGCAAAAACGTGGTCGTTTAACAACAAACTCAGCCATGTTTTAAATCGAAAAATCGTGGGAATTCAACAACAACTCAGTCACATTTTAAATGGAAAAATTCTGGTCATTCAATAGCAACTCAGTCACATTTTTAGATGGAAAAATAGTGGGCATTCAAAAACAACTAAGTCACATTTTTAGATGGAAAAATCGTTGTGCAAAACACACCCAAAGGAAATTACATATTTTCCGTCATTAAATGATAAACAAAACATTGTACCATCACACCATAAGGGGATTACGTTTTTCCTGTCATTAAATAACAAGCAATTCGCTGTGCCATCACAGCAGAGGGGAATTACATTTTTCCTATAATTAAATAACAAGCAATTCACTGTGCCATCACACTAGAGGGGAATTACATTTTTCCTGTAATTAAATAACCAACAATTCGTTGTACCATCACACGAGAGGGGAATTACGTTTTTCCTGTCCTTAAATAACCAACAATTCGTTGTGCCATCACACCAGAGAGTAATTATGTTTTTTTTTTGTCATTAAATAATAATCAAATCGCTGGGACAACACACCATAAGGGAACTACATTTTTCCTGTCATTAAACAATAAGCAATTGTTGTAGTAACCGAGGGGAAAAGCACAAACAATAAAAATGAATGCAAATGTCCAATGGGAAAGTATTTGAAATGATCACATAGATTCTATCGTCCCAAGCGCAGTGAAAATCCATGGTGAAGCCCTTAAGACGTGAAGAATAGAAACAAGCACAGAGATAAACCAACAAGGATGCGAGTAAATCCATACGCAAAGGTACTTTTTGCTAGAAGGCGCAAGACAACAATCAACCAAGGACAACAAAAGAGGTGGACGGCTGACAGGAACATCCTTCGCTCATCATCCACGCACAGAAAAGCAGGGTGTTGATATCCATAGGTCTATTAACAACGAAGAGACGATCATAGATCAGGCTCCTGGCCAACTACTCAGGCGAGGACTAATGAGCTAGGGAAAAAAGGAAAAAGCAACCACAATCATCACAAATCAATACACAAAAGGGCGGTCAAGACATGCCGGGAATCGAAGGCCATGGGAGTCAATCAATCATGGAGCTAAAGGCTAGGAAAAAAAAAATAGTCATCAACTAGAATGCCAAGACTGTCAATTTCCTTACCTAATTAAACATGCATATCTTAATAGCATAAACCATACTAACAATCTACCATGCAAAAATAAATAAAACGTATCATTGCCTAATCGCCCGGTCCAAGTTGATGTCCCACACGCTTCATACAAATCCTTCTTGCCGACCGATGAGACTTCACTGGTACCTCTTAACCAACGCTAGGGGTACTCTTCTTCCCCCTTAGCCCCCTCGAGACGCAAAGGGGCCACACACACTATCCAGAGAATATTCTAGCTCCCAACTCGCCTCACAAGGCCGATCTACCACTCCTCAGTGAGCTGGGTATCCCAACTCTCACAAGATAAGTCATTCAAGTAGAGATTTCTGTAGCGTAACGTTACACAAATAGAAGAGATCCATCACCATTTTTCTCCCTCCATTATATAGAGTTTCAAATTCCCTTACTTTCCCAAATATGAATTTATTTAATGTTTAATAATTTAATTCATAAAAATTCCTCCCCGTACATGTGTCACCCATCCCCTTCATTCCTCCAAAAACTAATTTCTTTAATTAATTAATTACCCTTATTTCCCTCACCCACCTAGAGTCATTCCTAGAATCGCTCATAGGTGTCCCCAAATTCCCTTACAGGTTTTAATCACTTTACCCAATATTAATTTACTAGTTCAGTTTAATTTAGAAGATTCTTTAATGCTAGATACCTTACTAAGTTAGACTTTCTGATTTTTCCTTGTGTTTCCCCTTTCTTTTTATGTTTCCTGCTTTTTCCTAGTTTCCTAATTATTTTAGATTTCCCTCTTTCCCTTTTTTATTTAAACTCAAAAAGGCAAGTGCAGAAACTTAACCTTTTTCCCTTTTTCTTTCTAATGAATAAAATTTTAATTAGCATAATAAGCAAAACAATTATTTCCCTCTTTTAAATTTTATCCCAAAAGATTTTATAAATCAATTTAATTGCTTACCCCCTTCTTTTCATAATATTAATGAAGATTATCATTATTATATATATATATATATTAAAAAAATAGATAAAATTTTATCACCAGTACAATTTAGACCTAGATCTTATTTTCCTAAGCTGGGCGACACTTTTTTTTGGGGGAAAGGTTTCAAATCTTCCTTAACACTTTATTTGTCCGAAATCCATCTAGGTTTATCCAATTATTAAATAACCATGCGACGTTCCCTTCAAGACGCACTACGTGCTTCAAGGGTTCCACTGGCCTCTTTCCATTTTTCTTGCGCGACGTGCCCTTCAGGAGGCACCACGTGCTCCAAGGGTGCCACTCAGCTCTTTCGATTTTTCTTGCACGACGTGCCTGTCAGGACGCACCATGTGCTCCAAGGGTACCACTCACCTCTTGATTGACTTGGTAGACATCAAAAATCTCTGGAGTCAATACTCTTCCAGGTGATATTGTGGGAGACTAAGGGCCTCTAAGGAATAAGGCCCCTGCCTTATTGCGTGCCCCTTATAATCATCGTGAGCGATTGTCGCAGTCTTCCCTCATGACATCGTGGGTCCTCTCGAACTAGGTAATCGTTAACCTACAATTTGAGCCACGACGGGAGTGATAGTAGGTTGTGGAAGGGTTGTTGTCCACACCTCTCCCTCAACATCTCTGGTAGTTGAGCGTGACCCCTCTACTCCACATGTGAGTCTAGTTGACAAGATATCATCATCCTGCATCATCAACAAATCATGTCATAAATATATCCATATCATATCATCTAATCAGATGCACTAATATCACATATAAAACAATCAAACCCCATTAGTTCACTCCCCAATTCGATCTGGAGTCTAACGGGTTCCATCGATGCCTTTGCATCCTCGAGGTCCAAAATCCTGTGCACTCAGTAAAACTGAGTCAATAACACCTATCTATCTCAATGCAACAAAACAACATGACATCACCCATAATGCCTCATAATCAAAATCAAATGTTTTAATACATAATAATCTGGATCACTTGTGAGCAAGTGTCCTCAAAGAATAAGTTCGCTCAGTGAGAAAGAGAGGGATGTTACATATACCCTTCACCAATTCTTTCATGGTGGTATATTTGGATGACATCCTCATCTTCAACAGAAATTGGGAGGAACACATGTGACATATTCAACAGGTTTTGAGCACTCTGCGGCAACACAAGATATATTCCAACTTTGAAAAATACTCCTTTGGCATGAACATGGTCCAATACTTGGGATACATTGTTGATGAGAATGGGGTACATGTTGATCCAACTAAGGTCCAAGTCATCCATGAATGGCTAGCCTCGGCCACAATAACCAATATTCATAGCTTCTTGGGAACGGATAACTTCTACCGACAGTTCATGTTGGGATTGTCCCATATTGTATGGACCCTCAGCCAAGTGACCAAGGGTGGTGGAAGGGAAACGTTCGCGTGGGGGAAGGAACAACAATGAGCATTTGATGATCTGAAGCATCGCTTGTGCTAAACTCCAGTACTCTCCTTTCCTGATCTACAAAAACCTTTTTAGATTGATATTGATGCATATGACTATGTTGTAGGTACAGTTTTATCTCAAGACAGTCATCTGGTGGCATACCATAGTGAGACACTCACAGATATTGTTTGGAAATAAACCACCTATGACAAGTAAATGTATTCCATTGTACAATCATGTTGTTAATGGAAACATTACATTTTGGGAAATGGGACGATCATCCACACTGATCAAAAGCATTTTGAGTTCATACGGACACATGGGAAGTTGTATAATGACCACCATTGGAAGTGGTCCACCTACCTACAACAATTCTATATCAAAATCAAGTATAATACACAGAGCACAAATTGTGTTGTTGACTGCCTTAGTTGACCTCATGTGGATGCAATCACCACTATGATCCATTCCTATGGACATGAGGCATCTGAGTGGAGATAAATTTATCAGCAAGATATGAACTTCGCCACCACCTATCATCTCTTGGGTACAGGCGTGAATGTCACATATTTTGACATTTAGGATGGATTGTTATGCCATCTGGGAAATCTCTATGTTCCTGCAAGTGAGTGTGAAAACATGATTTTGGAAGACCACTACAGTTGGATGGCAGGACATTTTTTCATAGAGAAAATTGTGCTCATTCTACAAAAAAAAAAATATTTTCCAGAACTTCGATAAGATGTCAGCAAGTATATCAGATCTTGCACTGCCTGTGCCATTTCCAAACCATCCATCAAGAAGTAAGGTTTATAAACCCATATTCCTACCCCCAAGAAGCATTGGGGATTCATATCGATGGATTACATGTCTGGCCTTCCGTCCACCAAGAAAGGAAATGATTGTGTATTTTTGGTTGTTGATCGGTTTTCAAAGATGACCATCCTCACAGCCTACAAGAAGAACATCACAACGAAATATATTTCCAATCTCTTCTTCGAATGAGTGTGGGTCCATTTTGGGATACCACATACCATCATCTTTTACTGGGACAACGATATCCTCAACACATTTTGGTCGAGTCTCTGGTCACTGTTGGACACCAAACTCATTGAATCCATTGCTTTCCTCCCCAAAACAGATGGCCAAATATAGGTTGTCAATCAGATGATTGTGCACATCCTGTGCATGTATAACTCTAAGAATCCACGTAAATGCGATGAGAGTCTCCCCTATGCTCAACACAGTTACAACAGGGCTCTCCATAGCTCCACTGGTCATAGCCCATTTCAGGTGGGGCTAGAATTCCAACGCTTGGGTCCCATTGATGTTGAAATACCTATTGCAACCACACAAACAAAATATTTCCATGTTTAGTCTAAGACCAACAAAACCACCATATTCATTGAGCGGATTCATCACATCTTCCAACAGGTCCATGAGATTTTACAGAAATCCAATTCTAAGTACAAGCAACACCATGATCAACATAGGGTATCACACCAGTTTTGGGTTGGAGACAAGTCTTGGTTACATTTGCAGAAAGAGCGTCTTACAGGGCCCCATTGGAATATTCTCCCACTTTGCACTGGGCTTTACACTATCACCAAGGCTATGGGTAGCAATTCTTTTGAGCTCAACACTCCAACCTTCCTTGGTTTTCACCTAATGTTCAATGTGGACCTCCTTAGGCCATATTTTACACCATTATTGGACACCTCAGAGATCGCAGAACAAATGACACCAACAAATCTCAACCTTGACTGCATGGAACATGCATCCACTGATCACATAGTGGACACATAGGTCAAGGGAACTTTCCAACAGAGGATCCAACTTTATTGGGTTATCAAGGCAGGGCAACTCCTCCAACAAGGAAAGTTTCTCACCTAAGGAAAAATTCATCAGAAGTTTCCTCTTCTGATGGGGGAACTCAACACAATGGAGACCATTTCTTCCTAAGAAGGGAGGACTGATCTATGTGCATATTGGTGGCCACCCACCTACTCCAACCGACTCCTCTTGATATTTTTTAGTTCAACACGTTCTTTTGTACTTCTTTGTAATTATGGGTTCTACACTTCTGGGGCTATCTGAATCCCTACACATCTTCCAGGTGTATACTGGTGGCCTCCCGCCTATTCGAAATGGATTATTTTGTATGTTTACATGTCAACACATCTTTCTGTACTTCCATGGCTATTTTGGGGCACTAAATAGTGTGTTTTTTTCTCACCATAGTCAAACTATAGACAGAGTTAGAGTTTGACAGTGTAATTCATATTTCTCGTAAATAACTTTCCAATGGGCTATCACGCACCTAAACCGGAGGTCGTATGCCAAAATTATGACCCCAGGAAGTTGAGGTACTAACTTACCCATAGGGGGCACATAACTTTTGACATTTCATCTCCTAGGGTTAGGTTTTTGGATGTATAGGGTTTTGGAATTCATGAATAATGTTAAAAAGTCCTCTGGAGCCTCATTGTAATCATTCTTCTCAAAATAATGTGCATAGAAACCGCATCTCTTCTCAGAGATAGCTACCACCATTTGAACAAGTGTTTCAGTTCTGCATATTTATAATTTTATCCTATTTCATTCATTTAATAGAAGACATTGTTCAGTGGATATATATGTTGTTCTTCGTATATTTGTTTTTATTGTATTCAGTATGTTAATTATTTCATTCCGCTCCTAAATCTAGATCACTTGCCCAAGAACCGAGACATACTCCTCAAGTATCTAGGGTTCTACATAGTCACTTGTGAAAGAAAGTGAGCTTCTTCAAACCAAGGGTCGTTGATGAGGCATGTTTGAAAGCATAATACTTATAGAACATATTCCATAAAAACGGACAACCAAGTGTCTTTAAATAGAAATATCACCAAGATGCTTCCAAGGAGGGGAAGAATAAGTGGAAAGGAAAATATAAGAATATGACAACCATTGCACATTAGTGAAAGGATACACACAAGCATTGTAAACATTATTATATAGATGGTCACATTGAATATAAGGGTTGGAAGATACAACCAAAGTTGAATTCAAAGAACCATACAAAGGATGCTAAGAAGAAGTGCCTGTTAGGAAAGGATTCGTGAAACTAGGTAAAGTGAATATTAGATGTGGATGAGAAGATTATCTATACTTCAGTGAAAAAGGAGGTTAATATGGGTATCCTTTATCACAATGAAGAGATGAAGATGGAAAAATTATTCCATATCAATATCTAGGT
The DNA here is from genome assembly GCA_009831015.1 of Picea engelmannii. NCBI lineage: Eukaryota > Viridiplantae > Streptophyta > Pinopsida > Pinales > Pinaceae > Picea > Picea engelmannii. Next base: position 42,506 of record ML826793.1, read on the forward strand.
CAAAAATACGAATACAAATGCTCTATTCGATTTTGGCTCCAGGGCCAACCTCATAGAAAATGATCTGGTCAAGAAGTTTGGGTTGTAATTCATAATCATCTAATCCCATATCCATTCGGATGGGTGAATATGGATGCATATATTAAATTCACTAAACAATGTAAGATCAATTTTTCTATAAGTGTAGGTTTTATTTATGAAGTGGAATTAGTTGTAGTACCCATTGATGTTTTTGGTTTAGTGTGTAGAATCCCATACATGTATACGAGGGATGTGATCTTCATGAAATTAAACATCTCTCTAGTAGGTTCTAACAATACATAAATTTGATCCGTTACAAGAAAAGTATGTATTCCTTCTCTTAAGAGATGCTTAGGCAATGGAGGAATCTGTAAGAGTAAAGGAATCCTTGGAAGGATCTACGAAAGAGCGTAAAATATAGTTGAATTAGTTGTTGTAGACATACAAATGAGTGTTTCAGGAGCATAAAGGGATGCCACCTAAGAGGGAAGTGGAGCATGAGTACAATTGTTTTGTCTCCCTGTTATCAAATATTGAGTTGTACATATAGCCTATTCTGGAAATGGATAAAGTGAATAAATAGTTGCAGTAGCTACTAGAGCAGGCAGTACTCCAAACAAGAACCTCACCTTGTAGGTCACATATCACCATAGTACCCAATAAGTATGGGAGTTGTTTAATGTGTATCAACTATAGAAATTTAAAGAAGACCACACTCAAGAATCGATACCATCTACCCAGGATCAATGATTTGCTAGAGTAGTTGCAACATGCCAAGTAGTTCACCAAGTTGGATCTCAAATTGGGATACTACCATGTACATGTTAAAGAATAGGACACCTAGAACACTTCCTTGAGGAAAAGGAAAGGTTTGTATGAATGGTTGGTCATCTTTTTCAGTTTATGTAGTGCACTAGCTACTTTTTTGTGACTCATGAATGATGTATTATGTCCCTATTTAGATTCATTTGTAATAGTTTATTTGGATGACATATTTGTTTAAATCTCATACCTGAGAGGAGCACATCTCACATATCGTGTAGGAATTAAAGACTCTGTAAAACTATAAGTTATCAAACATTTAATAAATGTGAGCTTTCTCAATAGTCATTGGTGTATTTTGGGTACCTGATTAGTGGAAGGGATTTCAAGATAAATCTTTCAAAGATGGAGGCCATCATGAAGTGTAAATTTCCTACTAATGTCACCAAATTTAAGATATTTGTTGGGGTATCTAAATACCTACGGAAGTCCATAACATCATTTTCACTCATATCTACACCACTCCATGCATTAATAGCTAATGGTAAGATCTTCTAGTGGGGAAAGAACCAATAGAAATATTTCAATGAGCTAAAACAAAGCATTAGTGAAGAACCAATTATCACATTACCTAACTTGCATAATGCTTTCAAAGTGGAGACAGATGCAAGTGGGTATGTTATGGGAATAATTTTGATGCAAGGAGGTAATCTAATATTCTATCATTCTGATATGTTTCAATGGTGATTCCTAAACTACCATACATATGATAACTAAATATATTCCTTTGTTAAAGATATTAATAAATGGAAGAAATATTTGATGGGAAATGAAACATTTATCCACACTAATCACCACCCATTATAGTATTTGTAGGCCCAGAGTAAGATTAAAAAATCCAGACATTAAAAGTGGATGGGGTTTTTTCAATAGTTTCATCTAGCAATCAAGTATAATAAGGGAAGCACTAATAATTTGGATAACATGATTTTAAGGCCATCCACATACAATATTATAACTTTGAGAACTCTTATGCAAATGGAGCCTTTCACCCATGATCCATACAAAGAGGCATACACAAAATATGAAGAATTTAAAGAGGTGTTTCAGTAGTTGTAGGGCCATATTCATGTAGAAGAAGGTAATGGTAATGTTGTTTATCATCTTTGAAATGGGTTTATCTACAAGCTACATAATATTTGTGTTCCTAAAGGTGAAATATTGCATATTATTAGAAAGGATCACACCACCATGGAAGAGGCATCATAAGATCCCTTTTCTTTATCAACTTTCTTAGACCTACAATATTTATTACAATTCCCAACTTTACCACATTTATAACATTTCCTCAAAGATTTTCTCGGGGATTTATATCTACCTTTAGATTTAGATCCCCCCCACTAAATACTTTTTTGTATCCCTATATTTGGGACAACCTCTTACAAGTAAATCAACTTTGTTATGAATATCCATGTTTTTCTACCTCATATCTTCTAATAAAAAGGATGGAACTATATCCTCATACTTCAATTAAGATTGAGTGGTACTACCAATTGCTAAAACCAAATTATCCTAGGAGTCCGAGAAACAACATAACAAAGTAATACACTTATCTTCTTCTAGAAGAGTCATATTAATAGATCCAAGTTGATTGAAGGCATTTGGATGCTCTGTCACATAATCTCCATATTTCATAATATGATGATACAACTTCATTCGAAGAAACAACTTGTTTACTTAGGACTTTGACTCATACAAATTCCCCAACGTTTCCCATAGTTCCTTGGTTGTATATTCGCCCGTCACATTCGATAACAATGAATCATCTAGGTAGAGTCAAATCATGCTCCTTTATCTTCTATCCATCTTCTCCCAATCTTGTTTTGACATAGTAGTAGATTGAGTACTAGTAGTTTATGTACCAATAGGTCATGTACCAAGATCCATAGTGATCCATTGTTCTTTCTCTGCAAGAAGGTATTCCATCTTGAGATTCCATAGATGAAAGTGTTTACCATTGAACTTCTCAATATCAATTCTATAACTTCTTTCCATTCTCTTATAACACATGAATCACCACTTCAAATATCCCACTAAACCTAATGTTATCAAATACCCAAGATAAACTTGATCTATCAAGACCGGGCGAAACCCTCAACAACAAAGGAATCCCCTTGAATCCAAATATTTTCTTTGATACTACTTGTAATTTTTTAATATATGAAGTAAAGCAATGCATATAGATTCTTAAGAAAAACATAAATTAATAAATGGCTCATACACATAGTACACAAAGATTTACACTGGAAACCATTAATCAGGAGAAAACCAGTCTTCCTTGGTGCCACACCTCTTAACTCTCCATTGCTTTAATTTCACCATTCACAATACAATATATACACAATATTATAGGTATTTTGTAGCTATTGAAACTCCAATCCCTTAATATGGGATTAATTTAGAATACTGCTAAAAACAATGAGAAACACTAAAATAGAAAAAAACGCCCAAAAATAATTTTGGGGCACTCCCTCGAAGGCTCCGTGTAAATAGGGCGGGACAAATCCTATCGCCCCTGGGACCCACCTAAGAAATTTCCTAGTGGACACACCCACAAATAATATAATACCTACCCAACATCAACGCTCCTAAAGGATATAAATGACAACAATATAAATTGAGGTATAAATAACATATTTCCTTGGTAATGAATTCCACCTTGAAACAAAGGGACTTAGAGGAATTACACTGACCACATAAAATAGGTTACTCTAGATTTCATAAAACTTATGAAAGAAATAAGTACTCATTCTTTTAGGAAGGCATGAAAATAGACATCCAATATTTTTTAGCAACATGTGGCACTTTCCAAAGAAGCAAATGTGGGTTACTGAAGATTCCATGGAAATTTCAACAATTACAAATTCCATTACATATATGAATTGACATGTCTATGGATTTTACAGTGGGAATCCCAAGAGAAGGGAAAAAATAAATGATCATGGTCGTAGTAAAATATATTTCCAAATATCCTCCTTTATGTGCCTTATCACATCCATTTACCCCCACCACAGTTTCCAAAGTCTTCATGGATCAAATTTTTAAGCTATGTGGTATGCCCACTTCCATTATCTTAGATCGAGACCCTACCATCACCAATACTTTTTCATTAATTTATTTAAACTTTAGGGTGCTCAATTAAATTTTAGTATTTCATGTCATCCCTAAACAAAATTTCAAATTGAAGTGGTTGACAAGTTCTTAGAAACCTATTTTTGATGCTTTTCCCTGTAAACACACACAAATGGGCACAATGACTTCACCTTTCATAATGGTGGTACAACAATCTTATATTAAAGCTACCAAAATGACCCCATATAAAGTTTTTAATGGCCAAAATCATTTTTTAGTAACTTCCAATTTACTAGGCACCTCCAATGATTAGGCAACGAATAACACTCGACGCCAGAGAATCCATTATCCACCCACTTAAGAACAATTCGGTTATGGATCAAAATAGAATGAAGTAGGAATCAAATTAGCATCACTTTGAACATTCGTTTGCAGCAGGGGACAATGTGTTTCTTTACATTCAACTCTATAAAAAACATCACTCAAAGACAAAACACTTTATAAATTAGAACTAAAGTTCTATAGAGCCTATGAGATCATCCATTGCATTGGACAAGTTTAATACAAGTTGGGTATTTTACACCACTCCAAGATTCATCCAATATTTCCTATGTCTTGTATGAAGAAGTTCATGGGATAAAAATACAATGTGCAAACCAAATTACCAAAACTTGGAGAAGAAGGCTCCATTTGGCTACAACCAAAAGTAGTATTGGATACCAAAGATAATCAATTGAGTCATCACATGGTATGATAATTATTTATATAATGGAAATATATGCATCCCAAATATGTCACATGGGATCCAACCATGATTCTATAGCGGTTTCCTCATCTTCATCCTTTAGGATGTAATGTATCTAGGGGGGTAGACAAGGGGATAATGAATGTAATGTTGCCATAATTATGGAATAGGCCCAGCATGAAATTAAAATGAAATAATATAATAATAAGGGGTAGTTGGTATTGATCCCTAGGAATACTCATTATAAATCATAAATACCCATGAGTATCATTGTATTCAAAGTGTGTTGAATTGTGTTTTCTTGTAGCAAGCATGGCCTGTGGAGTAACTAATTCCATAATGAGTATTTGATATTGTTACCCTTCCTTAAGGGTTCTTGTCTCTACATTTTTGTGTTTTTTATGGTTTTTTATCTCCTTTTCTATCAAATTTTACTACAAGTGGGATCAAAGATCTTTCTTAGACATGAAGTGGGAGAATTTTGGGTGCAAAAAGTGAGAGAATTTTTTTATTTTGTATAGTTTTTATGGAAAACATAGAGGATGACAACATTCAAGTCAAGTTCTGTAACTTTCTATGAAAATATTGAAGAAATCAACCATTGAACTGAATTACTATAAAAAAAAAGATCGAGTTCAAAAACAAAATCATTGATATTGAACTATGAGAAGTGGAGATATCATTGGTTTGGAATCAACATTTGTTTCATGTTTTTTCTGGTGATGGCCATGAGTTTCATAGATTGGATATATTTTGATAGAGTATATAGATTTCAGTCAAACTTGTGCAAATAGATCCAAAGAATCCATGGCATTTGGTAATTGTGGTCATAATAAACAATGTAATAAATTTAGAAGGAGTTATGATCATTTTACAGTTCTGGCCTCAAACCCTAACTAAATAAAGGTACTCTATTGAAAAGTAAGTGATTTTCTTTAAAACCCTTGTTCTATTTTTGGGTTTTCACAACAAGATGTATTTTACTAGCAAAGAAGATGGTCCCAGTATTGAAGAATACATAAAACAAAAGAGGTCATTATGGGGAAAGTTATGAAAATTTTGGGTAGGTATGAATTTAATAGGTGATGCAAACATTTGGTGGAATTTTGTTAGCTATGAAAAGATGATTGCACTTTCCGATTAAGAATATGAAAAAGTATTTTTAGATGGGTGGTCTCATGTCGTGAATAAGGAGAAGAAGAAAACTAGGGATTTATTTTTCATGTGACAACTTCATATTATAGGATCATGGGTTTATTCACCATGAAAAGGTTATTGTTTCTATAAACCTTAGTAGAAGACATAATTTCATCAATGTTAATTTGGCTAAAACAATTTAAGTACATGCCAAGAATATTCAATGGACATAGGTTTTGGAAGAAAATGTTTTATTTTTTAAATATTTGAAGATCTCCATGGATAAATGTGTTGCATTTAGATATTTATGCTATAAATATGATTATGTAGATATTATTTTGGGATATTCTTAGATGGACTTAGTTAGTACAATTAATATTAATGTACAAAATAAATTTCCTTAATGGAGTGATTACTTCCATAAAGAGTATTTGATGGTGTTACCCTACCTTAAGGGTTCTTCTCTCTATATTATTGTGTTGTTCATGGAGAATGTTTTTGTATATTTGGAGTTTAAGAGTTTATTTCTAATTTTTTTAGGGTTATTCTCTTTTATATCTATCCAGTGTTATCATAAAGGATGGAATTTCTTTTGAAGGGGGAAGGCATCTTAAGGTCCTACCCTAACCTCCTTACTTTAGGTTACCTAGGAGTTATTAAATTGATGTATGTAGTCATACTCTTTGAATAAGGCCCAATAAGTTCTTGGTGTCTATTATTGATCAAACCACAAGTAGTTATGGTTTTTCTATTGAGAATCTCTCTAAAGAGAAATAAGACTATGAAATAATTTTTATGCATTGTTGTATTTGGAGAATTACTCATTGAAAGGTCACCCCACCTTTAGAGACAAGTGAAAATTGATTAAGTGGTAGCCTTTTTATATCCATCAATAGTGATAAGTTAAAGTCCACCATTTTATTTAATTAGATGGGTTCATTTTTTATATTCCTAAATTATAGAGGGTACTTAATAAATTTGAAAGGATCAAAATCAATTGAAACACACACACATAATAATGATCATTGAAAATTTTTACACAAATAAAAACCAACCTACATTCATCTTAATTGATTTATCAAGTGAAAGTTCAAACAAAAAATTCATGACATTACTACGTAGGCCAATACACATGGTCACCTTAGCCATGTTGGCTCATACACATGGTTACCTTTTGATGTTGCCATAAGACCAATGCTTTGACCTTGTAAACCATATCAATATTATTAATTTATGCTAACATAGTCATAGTAATCGAGGCTATTATAATAATATTATAATAATATACTTATTAAAAGTTCAATATTTTATTTATGAGAATTGAATGCCTAGCTCTATAATGTAATGTTGATTAATATTTTGAAATGGGGATTCTAATTTTTTTATGTGTCTTTTTTCATGTCTACTATCTATTCTTCACTTTTTTTTTTTTTGGTCTATATTGGTATTTTTTGGGTGAAATAATTAGAGGAATCAGCCTACACACCCCATTTTAGTGGTATGTCCTATTTGAGAATATCAGGTCGATAAATTTCCCAGCTCATTTTGAGGAATCACGCAGATTTGTTTTGGACCAAAAGATTATGAGGATAGATCAAGTCCACTTAATGTCATTCTAGGCATTGATACCTTTCCAACATTGTAGAAATCACCTTAATTAGAGCTCATATGTTGAAGTTATGCCTCCCACAAGTTGACCTACCTTATTGACCAACATGCTACGAGTGGATTCCATGTCAACCCCCATTACTCACATATGTGGGGATACACACATGTGGACTTTCAAGAATATTCTAGTAGGTCCAAACATTATCACTAATTAAGGGTTAAGGAATGGAAAAACCCTAACCCTAGATGGTTATCAGGATATGTTAAATACTACGTGGATAGGAGGAGAAGGGGTTCCATTCTTTAGAATTGAACTTGTGCAATAGTTGTTCAGATCTTCTAGGAGTGGGATTCTAGAGAATACTAGAGGAGGTAGAAGATTCTATAGCAGTTGCTTAGGTCACAATGTTAAAGAAAACTCCATAGTGAGTGCCCCTTTTTTTATACTTGTCTTTCATAACTGAAGAAAAAGGAGAGCAAAGCCTAGGCCTCACCTTATATCTAGGTTTTATCATGTATCAAGTTTCCCATAATACATCTTGTGTTCATTTTTTTGGATGGTGTGTTCATTTTCTTATTATTTCTTATTTATATTTCAATTATTTTCTTAAATTTGATCCATAATCTGAGATCTAACGAGATAAACTTGCATGATAAAAGTTTCTAGTATAATACAAGATCTATTGCGACAATTTATTCCATTGGAATATCCATGGAATTTTGTAGATCATATTGGTATGGGAGTAGTTTTCTTTGGGCTATTTGTGGAGAGTTAAAAGATCAAGGAATTGTCTTAAGAAGGAAGTCACAGAACCCTGGCCATGGAGGATGAGTTAGTTCATAAAAACCCTCCGTATGCAACAAAAGAGATATTTGCAAGGCTGGAAGAGTAAGTCATTGATATATTGGGCAACGTGGCCCTCCTCATGGAAGATATAGAGAACGCAATTTAACCTTTGTAGGAGGCTAGTGGCTCTAACTCAGAAGAAAGATATGATGAGAAACTAGGATTTAGTGAACATAGAGAAAAGGAGTTGAGGAAAGATCTTGATAAAGAGAAACCATGTTCTAGTTCTATCACTTATTCACAACCTCTATTTAAAATAGAAGAAAAAGTGTATATCAATCCCTATCAAGGTGATATATGTACTATTGAGTTGAATCATTGGTTGCAATAGTTAGAAGTGTATTTAAATGTCCATAAGATAGATGAAGGGAAGAAGAATTTATTTTCTCGACTAAAACTAGAGGGACATGCAATAACCCAGTGGGAAAACTACATGGAGACACTTAGGTAGAAGGGTGACCCAACAATAACTAAGTGTGAGTATTTTAAAACTGTCATCAATTCCCAGTTCTACCATATTGGATATGTATAGGACTAGTGGATCCATTGGTATAAGTTAAATTCAAGAGAAGTGTGTGTAAGAGTACACCACAAAATTCAAGAATATAGTGATCATGTTGGATATATCGGCCAATAACCGAGACATACTCCTCAAGTATTTGGGGTTCTACATATTCACTTGCGAAAGAAAGTGATGTTCTTCAAAACAAGGACAGTTAATGAGGCATGTGTGCAAGCATAATAAATGGAGAACATATTCCATGAGAAAGGAAAACCAAGTGGTTTTAAACTGAAATATCACCAAGATGCTTCCAAGGAGGGGAAGAATAAGTGGAAAGGAAAAGACATGAAGATGACAACCATTTCACATTAGTGCAAGGATCCAAACAACCACTGTAAAAATTGTGATATAGATGGTCACACCGAATATACGTGTTGGAAGCTACATCCAAAGTTGAATTCAAAGAACCATACAAAGGATGCTAAGAAGAAGTACCTTCTAGCAAAGGATTCATGAAACTAGGTAAAGAGAAGATCAGATGTGGATGAGAATATTGTCTATACTTCAGCGAAAAAGGAGGTGAATATGGGTAGACTTTATCACAAGGAAAAGAAGGAGATGAAAAAATTCTTCTGTATCAAGATCTATGTCACAAATAACAAGAAAAATGATCTATTCGATTCTGTCTCATGGGCCAACCTCATAGAAAATGATTCGGTCAAGAAGTTTGGGTTGTAATTTCATGATCATCTAAGCCCATATCCATTCATATGGATGAATACGGATGCATAGATCAAACTCACTAAACAATGTAAGTTCAAGTTTTCTATAAGTGTAGGTTTTATTGACGAAGTGGAGTTAGTTATAGTACCCATTGATGTTTTCAGTGTACTATTTAGAAGCTCCTAAATGTATATGAGGGATGCGATCTTCATGAAATTAAATATCTCTCTGATAGGTTCTAACAAATACAAAAGTTTTATCAGTTAGAAGAAAAAGTATGTATTCCTTCTCTTAAGAGATGCTTAAACAAGGGAGGAATCTGTAAGTGTGAAGGCATCCTTGGAATAATCTACGAAAGAGCATAAAAAATAATTGAAGTAGTTCTTGCAGACATACGAAGAAGTTTTTCAAGAGACTAAAGGGATGTCACCTAAGAGGGAAATGGAGCATGCGTACAATTGTTTCTTGTTTCTCTCTTATCAAATATTGACTTGTACATCTATCCTATTTTGGAAGTGGATAAAGTGAATAAAGAATTGCAATAGTTGTAAGCAGGGAGTAATTCAATCAAGAACCTCACCTTGTGGGTCACATATCATCATAGTACCCAAGAAGGATGGGGCTTGGTTAATTTGTATCAACTATAGAGATTTCAACAAGACCACACTCAAGAATCGATACTCTCTACCCAGGATTGATGATTTGTTAGACCAGTTGCAACATGCAAGGTAGTTCAGCAAGTTGGATCTCAAATTGGGATACCACCATATACATGATAAATAAGAAGACACTTGGAATACTTCCTTGAGGAAAATGCAAGATTTGTATGAATGGTTGGTCATGTTTTTTGGTTTATGTAATGTACTAACTACATTTTTGTGAGTTATGAATGATGTATCATGTCCCTATTTAGATTAATCTGTAATAGTTAATTTGGATGACATATTTTCTTATAGCTCCTACATGAGAGGAGCACATCACACATATCATGTATGTGTTATAGACTCTTAAAAATTAAAAGTTGTTGTCAAACCTTAATAAACATGAGATTTCTCAGTAGTCATTGGTGTATTTTGGGTACGCGATTGGTGGAAGGGATCTCAAGATAGATCATGAAAATATGGATGCCATCATGAAATGGAAAGTTTCTATTAATGTCATGATATTTAAGAGCTTTGTTGGGGTAGATAAATACCTATGAAAGCCCATAGAATCCTTTTCATTGATAGCTACACCACTCCATGCCTTAATAGCTAATGGTAAGATTTTCTAGTAGGAAAAGAACCAATAGAAATATTTCCACGAGATAAAAAATAATATTAGTGAAGAAACAATTATCACATTACCTAACTTGTAGAATCCTTTCAAAGTGGATACAAATGCAAGTGGGTATCTAATGTCAACAATTTTGATGCAAGGAGGTAAGCCGATATTCTATCATGCTGAGATGTTTCGTTGGTGATTCCTGAACTGCCATACAAATGACTATTAAATATATGCCTTGGTTAAATCTATTAAGAAGTGGAAGAAGTGTTCGATGTGAAAGGAAACCTTTATCCACATTGATCACCACCCACTATAGTATTTGCAGGCCCAACGTAAGCTTAAAAAATCCATACATTACAATTGGATGGGGGTTTTGCAATAGTTTCATCTAGTGATGAAGTATATTAAGGGAAGAATTAATAAGTTGGTGAACATTATTTTAAGATCACCCACATACAATATTATAACTTTGGGAACTATTATGCACATGGAGTCTTTCACCCATGATCCATACAAAGAGGCATACACAGAAGATGAGGTATTTAAAGAGGTCTTTGAGTAGTTGTAGGGACAAATTCATGTAGAAGAAGGTTATGGTAATGTTGATTATCATCTCCAAAATGGGTTTATCTACAAGATACATAATTTTTGTGCTCCTAAAGGTGAAATATTTCATATTATTAGAAAGGCTTACACCTCCAAGGTTGTAGGAAAATTTTGTGTTGGGTAAACAATTCCCAACTTATAGAGGTATTTGTGTTGGCTCAAAATGCAAGAAGATGTAGCTCGGTATATTAGAGGATGCATAATTTATTGTACCAACAAGCCTAGTAATAGAAATCAAGCTCTGTACCACCTATACTTTCTCTACATTGGGAAATCATTTTCATGGATTTTGTTGGTGGTTTCCAACAACAAGGAAGGGAAATGACTATTTTTTTGCGGTGGTTGATAGGTTCAAAAATATATATATTCTTAATCCTTTTAAAAATACCATAAAATGATAAGCGGAAACAAATATGTTATATAACAAGATATAGGTTCACTTTAGTATACCAAGTAGCATCATCTTAGATAGCGATACTATATTTCTTAGTGCCTTTTGGAATACAATTTGGGATAAGATGGACACCAAGTTGAAGATATATATATAATTCCATCCATAGATGGATGGATAGGTAGTAGTCAACAGGAGTTTGGTACAACTTTTGAGGGGTTATAATAAGAATCGTCCAAAGAACTAGCATGGAAATTTTATCTACTTTCAATAGTATTATAATAGAGTAGTCCATACTTTTACTAGTAAGTCCACTTTTGAAAGTTGCTTTGGGTATTTTCCACCTTCACTCTTGTATGTTATATATTGAAAAAAATGAGGAGTAAGGAAAGATATCACAAGAGAAGAACTAAAGGTGAAAATAATTGTTTAAAATATTAGGAATGTCCATTTGCAAGTATAGGGGATGTTGAAGAAGTCACGTGAAATGTACAAGACCTAGCATGATTAACACATAATAGAGAAATCATTCAAAGTGGGAGACAAATTTTGGTTACAACTAAACAAGGAAAGACTACATGGTCCTGGTAAGAATTGCAAGGATCTACAATAAGACCCTTTTGATGTACTGAAGAAGGTGGGTGATAAATCCTGTAGACTTAGTATACCCCCATAGATGCACATTTAATATGTAATGAATGTGGAGAATATGAAACTAGATCAGCCTTCCATGTTGGATTAGGAAACTATGCAGGAGGTCCTACCTACCATAGAGGACTTAGCACCAAAATATTAGGAAGAGTTGGTTAAGATATAGTTTTGTAGTATTAGTCTATATCTACTAGAGAGGGGAAACGTGACCTTTGACATATTGGGTTTAAAGGAAAACTTCTAGGAAAGGAAAAGTGGTACTCTAGGGAGAAGGTAGAGGAAAAATTTCCTCACCTCTTTCAACAAATATTTTTGGGACCAAAAGCCTCCCAAAATGGGGAGGTATGATCTATATTACATCATTATATATTTTCTCATTTATCTTGGTACTTTCTTGGCAGAAAAATTAGAGGAATTGTCTTGTACAACCTATTTTAATGGCATGTCTAATTTTAGAAATTTGGGTTTTGAAACCTTCTCGAGCCATTTTGAGGCATACAATGGAATGTTTTTCAATAAAAAATTTGTGATCATAACTCCCAACCCCTTGATGTTGTTCTAAACATCGATACCTTTCTAATAGTGTGAAAATAACCTCAAGTAGATCTTGTATGCAAAAGTTATTCCTCCCATATGTTGACCTACCTTGTTGACCACCATGGTATGAATGGATGCCATGTCATCCCTCATTACTCACACATGTAGGGATAGCCATGTGTGTACTTTCAATAATATTATAAAAGGTCCAAACCTTAGCACGAATTGGGCTTAAGGCATGGAAAAACCTTACCTTAATCCTAGACAACTATTAGGCTATGCTAAATATTGTGTTGTTGGGAGGAGAAGGGCCTCCATTGTTTATCATCATAGTTGTTACATAGTTTATTAGAGAATATAGGAGTTGAATTTAAGAGCACAACAAAAGAGGTATGATATTTTATAGCAACCATTTAGGCCATAATGTAAAAAAAAAAAACCCATAGTGAGTGCCACTTTATTTGTACTTTCTTTTCATAATTGAAGAAAAGGAAGAAGAGCATAGGCCTCACCTTCTAGATCAGTTTTATTATATATCAAGATTCCCAAGAAACATCTTGTGCTCACTTGTTTTGATGATGTCTTGATTTTCTTATTCTTTATTTTTCGTATTTCATTTATTTTCACAAATTTTAGCAATAAGCTAGTGCTAACAAATATGAGATCTAAGGCAAAGAACTTGCATGGTAAAAAAAAATTAGTATAATACAAGATTTATTGTAATGAACTATTTCTAGTGGAACATCCATGATAATTTACAAATCAGTTATGGTTACTACCAATGATATTCCATATGTGGTATTCCAATGATTCTCGTTATTCTACCACACAATGTGCATCATTATATGAAGTTGCTTATATAGAATAATGAAATAAAAAATATCATTAAGGAAATATTATATGATAGATTCATACATCCCGTTACTAATCACTACTCATCACTAGTTGTCATGGTATTAAATAAGGAAGCTATTTGTTATATGTTTCCTAATTTTAGGTTTTTGAATAAAATAATCATCAAAATAAAATTCCCCATCCAAATTATTCATGATCTATTTGATGAAATCAATGGAGCCAATGTTTTCATCAAACTTGATCTATGTTTTGGATACCACCAAATATGGTCAAAATATGAAAACATCCTAAAGATAACCTTCCACAAACATGAGGATCATTATGAATTTTTAGTGATGAAATTTATTCATTCCAATGCTCCATCCACCTTCGAGGGCCCCATGAACATAATTTTTTTACCCTTTCTATGAATTTTTGTTTGGTATTCTTTAATTATCACACATAGATAATGTTCATAAATCCTTACAACTCTTGCAAGACCACCAACTATTCCTAAAAATATCCATAAATTATTTTGGGGCTTCAAAGGTTGAATACTTAGGGAACATTGTCAGTTTGTATGGAATACACGTAGATTGCAAGAATTTTTCCACTATGCAATAGTGTTTTCAACCCAAGATGTTGAAAATCCTACATACATTCTTAGTGTTTTTTGTATGCTATAGGAAGTTTATAAAAAACTATGTAAAAATTGTTTCTCCCTTAACATATATGCTAAAAAATAATTATTTTGAATTAGGAGAAGAAATTAAGCAAACCTTCTTAGATTTAAAGGATGCCATGTGCACTACTCCGGAATTATCAATTCCATGTATTCCTAATAGTTTTTTCCTATAATTTGATGCTTTAGGTAGAGGTATTGGCATGGTTTTTATGCAATAATGGTGCCCCTTTTAATTCACCAATAACCAATTGTTTCATCACAATTTGGGTAAATTTGCACATGATAAAAAGATGACGACCATCCTTCATGTAGTGGAGAATTCACATCCATATTTCATGGGATGGTATTTTTGGATCAATATTAACCATTAGAGCTCAAAATAATTTATAGAACAAATTTTATTCTCACCAGAGCTAAATAAGTGGGTCAACAAGATGTTTGGGTATTATTATGATATTATCTATAAGAAGGGTAAAGGAAATTTGGTGGTTGATGATTTATTGAGGCAATTTGAGGAGGATGGATCCTTATTTTCCTTAACTTTCCCCATGCTAGGTTGTCTTGAGGAAGCCCATCGATTGTGGTTATAAAATTAAATTATCATTCAACTCATCTAAACGCTTCACAAAGGTCCAAACTCTCAAGGGTATAAATGGAAAAAAAGTACATTGAGGTCTAAAGGGAACACTGTCTTGTTAAATAATTCCACCTTGAAGAAAAAGGTTTTACAGGAATTAAATTCATCCCCTACAATAGATTACTCTATCTTTCATAAAACTATGAAATAAATAAGCACTAATTATTTTTAGAGGGCATGAAAATAGTCTTTCAAGATTTTATAGCAACATGTGGAACTTTCCAAAGAAACAAGGGTTATATAGTGATGATGGCAAGGGAATTTCAACCACTATCAATTCCAACACATATATGGATTGGAATATTTCTGGATTTAATAGTGGGAATCCCAATAGAAGGAAACAAATCAATGATCGTGGTGGTAGTCGAAAATCTTTCCAAATATTTTCATTTATGTGCCTTATCACACCCATTTACCCCCTCCGCAGTTTCCCAGGCCTTCATGGATCATATAGTTAAGTTATGTGGCATGCCCACTTCCATTGTCTTGGATTGGGACCCTACCTTCTACAACAAAGTTTCACTAATTTGTTTAAAATTCAATGTGCCTAGTTGAATTTGAGCATTTCATATCATCCCCAAATATATTTTCAAACCAAAGTGGTTAACAAGTTCTTAGAAACCTGTTTCTAATTATTTTCTTCTAAAAACTCACACCAATAGACACAATGTATTCCCCTTGCAATTTGGTGGTACAATTCCTCTTATATTGGAACTACCAAACTGACCCCATATGAAGTTGTCTATGGCCCAAAACCCTTGTTAGTAACTTCCTATTTACTAGGAACCTCCAAGGTTCAAGAAGTGGATAACACTCCACACCAAAGAAGTCATTATCCACTCACTTAAGGACTATTTGGTTATGTATCAAAATATAATGAAGTAAGAATCAAATTAGCATCACTCTAAACATTATTTGGTATTAGAGGATAAGGTGTTTCTTTTCCTTCAACCCTATAAAAAACATCACTCAAAGAAAAAACACCTCAGAAATTAGAACTAAATTTCTATGGAACCTATGAGATCATCCATTACATTCTACAAGTGGCCTACAAATTGCCTCTTTTACACCATTGAGATAATCATCCAACATTTCATATGTATTGTCTGAAAAAATGTTGTGGCAACAAAATGAAAGGTGCAAACCAACTTACTAGAACTTGAATAAGAAGGCTCCATTTGGATACAATGAAAAATAGAATTGGATACCAAATCCCATCAATTGCAACATCACATGGTATGTGAAGTATTGATCTAGTGTAAATATATGCATCTTAAATATGCCACATGGGAGTTGGCCACTTTTTTACAACATTTTCCTCATCTCTAATCCTTGAGGATGCAATTTACCTAGGGAGAATAATATAGGGTACCTAGGGAGGTACCCGAGTGGATAATGAATGTAATTTGACCATAATAATGGAATAATCCCACCATATAATTAAAAGGAGATAATATAATAATAATGGGTAGTTGGCATAGATCCTTAGGAATTCTCATGATAAAGTACAAATACACATGAATATCAATGTAATAAGAGTGTTAAATTCATTGCATTGTAGCAAGAATGTCTTATGGAGTGGTTCCTTCCAGAAAGAACATTTGATGGTTTTATTATACCTTAAGGGTTCTTCTCTCTATATTCTTGTGTTGTTCATAGTGGATGTTTTGATATATTTGTATTTGAAGGGTTTATTTCTAAAGTTGCATGGTTTATTCTCTCTTATTTGTATCAAGTTACGCTACAAGTGGTACCAGATCTCTTTCTTGGGCATGGATTGGGAGAATTTTTGGGGTGCAAAGTAGAAGATTTTTATTCTTTTTGCATTTTTTTTACCAAAAAATATAGAGGATGATAACATTCAAGTCAATTTCCGAAACTTTCTATGAAAAATTTGAAGAAATTAACCATTGATTTAAATTAGTCTCGAAAAAATATCCATTTTTTTTTGTCTAAAACAAAGTCTAAGAAGTAAATCTATCTTTGATTTAAAATCAACCTTTTTTAGGGTTTCATTGAGTTATGGCCATGCATTTCAAAGATTGTATGTCTTTTGATATAGTATTTTGGTCAAACTAGTGCCAGTAGATCCAAAGAATACGTGAAATTTCATAATTGAGTTCATAATAACCAATCTCAAAAATATAGAAGAAGTTATCATCATTTTACGTTTTCAGCGTCAAACCCTAACTACATAAAGGAGCCCGCTTGAAAAGTAAGTGATTTTATTTAAAACCCTAGTTCTATTTTTGTGTTTTCACAAAAATGTGCATTTTACTAGCAAAGATGGTGGTCCTAGTATTGAAGAATACATAAAACATAAGAAGGAATTATGGGGAAAGTCATGGAAATTTTTGGTAGGTATAAATTTAATATGTGATGCAACTATTTAACAAAAAAATCCTAACTATGACAAGGTGATGGCAGTTTGTGATAAAGAATATGAAAAATAATTTTTAGACATGCGGTTTCATGTTGTGAACAAGGATAAGAAGAGAACTAGGAATTTATTTTCATGTGACAAATTCATATTATAGGTTCTTGTATTTATTAAACAATAAAATGTTATAGTTTCTATAATCTCGAGTAGCAAATATAATTTCATCAATGTTAATTTGGCTAAAAATTTGAAGGCACCCACCAAGAATATTTAAAGGACATAGGTTGAGGGTGAAAATGTTTAAATTTTTAAATATTTAGAGATCACCATGGACAAATATGCTTTTTATTTAGATATTTATTGTATAATACGAATGATGCAGATATTTTTTTCAGATATCCTTGGATGGAATCGGTTAGCACAATTAATATTAGTGTGCAAAATAAGTTTCCTTAATGGACTGATTCCTTCCATAAGGCCGTGAGGGTTCTTCTCTATATATTACTATTTTCTTCATGGTGAATGTTTTGGTATCTTTGGACTTTAAGGGTTTATTTCTAAAGTTTTTGGGGTTATTCCCTCTTATATCTATCAAGGTTTACTATAGAGGACAACACTTATTTTGCGGGGGTTGGGATGTTAAGGTCCTACCCTAACCTCCCTACTTTAGGTTACCTAGAAATCAATCAATTGATGTATGTAGTCACCCTATTTGAATAAGGCCCATTAGGTAGTAGTGGATACTTATTTAATGTAAAATCGTCAACTTTATAAGGCCCAATAGATAGTTGGTATCCATTAGTGATGTGACCATAAGCAATTAGGGTTTTTCAATTGAAAATCTATTTAAAGAGATAGGAGGATATGGATTGTTTTGTCATGCATTTTTGTATTTGGATAAATACTCAGTGAAATATTGGCCTAGCTTAAGAGGCAAGTGAAAACTGATTTCCTTCATTTGATGATCATAACAAAAGAAAAATTGTCTACATATTTCATCGTATTGTCTCTTGTACCTAGTTTTCTACAATTATATTCTCTACATGCCTAAATACAATTGAAGCTTAAGGATTTTAGCACACTATAACTTTCCCATCTATTTATAAATGAAAAGGTTTAACTATAAACATTGTTTTTTCTTATAAATTATGAATAATGTAATGTTGATGAGTCAAAAAATGGAAGATCCATCCTTAATAATCCATCCCTAAACCTTAAACCAAGTAATGATGATTTCATCACTATCTTGTATTTACAAAATGTCAAAATTCGATGAAAATCCCAAACAATACATTAGCAATAGGAAATAGCAATTTGCAAAACAAGAGTATAAAGGTTAGAGTACTAAGAAAACCATTGAAAATATGTAAATATATAAGGAGTATTTAAAATATCACGAAGAATTAATTTATAACTTCAACAAGATAAGAAAATTTAGCAATTGCATAACCAATTTGAATTCTCTAAAAGTCTAAGATTTATAATAGCATTAAAAATTACCCCAAAAAATTAGAAAAAATGTTATTGTTTTAAGGTGATAATGTGATTCCAATAAATGTGCCCTTGTAAAAGCTAGGGACGGAGCATTAGACAACAGTAAAAAGGTTTTTTGGGTATTTGCATTCATTTCATTGTAGCAAGCATGCCTTGTGGAGTGGTTCCTTCCATAAAGAACATTTGATGGTATTATTATACCTTAAGGGTTATTCTCTCTATATTCTTGTGTTGTTCATAGTGAATGTTTTGGTATCTTTGGAGTTGAAGGGTTTATTTCTAAATTTGCATAGTTTATTCTCTCTTATTTGTATCAAGTTACGCTACAAGTGGTACCATATCTCTTTCTTGGACATGAATTGGGAGAATTTTGGGGCCACAAAGTAGAAGACTTTTTTTCTTTTTGGAGGCTTTTTACCAAAACAAATAGAGGATGATAACATTCAAGTCAATTTCTAAAACTTTCTATGAAAAATTTGAAGAAACCAACCATTGATTTAAATTAGTCTCGAAAAAATATCCATTTTTTTGTCCAAAACAGAGTCTAAGAAGTGAATTTATCATTGATTTAAAATCAACCTTTTTTAGGGTTTCTTTGGGTGATGGCTATGAATTTCATAGATTGGATATATTATGATATAATATTTTGGTCAAACTAGTGGTAGTAGATCCAAATAATATGCGACATTTTATAATTGATTTCATAATAACTAATCTTGTAACATCCCACTCTTCTGTGCACTAAGAAAACTTATTCTTTGAGGACACTTGCTTGCAAGTGATCCTGATTATTATACTATTGGGCATTTGATTATGATTATGTGACGTTATGGATTGATGACATGTTATTTTTCTATGTTGACATAGACAGGTGCTATTGACTCGTTTTTCCTGAATGTGTAGGATTTTGGACCTCGAGGATGCAGAGGCATCGATGAAACCCCTTGGACTTCGGATCGAGTCAGGGAGTGAACTATTGGGGGTTTGATAGTTGTATATATGAAATTTGTGCATATGATTAGATGATATGATTATGGATATTATTTTCGACATGATTCGTTGATGATGCAAGCAGACAATAGCTTTTCGACTAGACTCACATGTGGAGTAGAGGGGTCCCACACGATAACCAGACACGTTGAGGGAGAGGTGTGCAAAACAGCCCTGGCACAACCTACTAGCACTCCCTCTGTGGCTCGAATTGTAGGTTAACGACTACCTAGTTCGAGAAGACCCACGATGCCATGAGGGAATACTGCGATAGTCACTCACGATGATTCTAAGGGGCATGAAATAAGGCAGGGGCATTATTCCTTAGAGGCCCTTAGTCTCCCACAAGATGACCTGGCAGAGTATTGAATCCAGGGTTTTTTTATGTCTACCAAGTCAGTCAAGAGGCGAGTGGCACCCTTGGGGCATAGAGTGTGTCCTAAAGGGCACGTCGCACAAGAAAAATGGAAATAGGTGAGTGGCACCCTTAGAGCATGTTGTGCATCCTAAAGGGCACGTTGCACAAGGGAAATAGATTGAGGCGAGTGGCACCCTTGGAGCACCTAGTGCATCCTGAAGGGCACGTCACCTTTTTAATTAATAAATGAATGAACCTAGATGGACTTAGGATGAATACCATGACAAGAAATATTTAAAACAATTTCCCTAATAAAATGTCGCCCAACCTCAAAAATTAAAGTCTAGGTCTAGGTGAAACTCGCGGTAAAAGAAAAATATTTATATAAAAATAAAAATAAAAATAATTAAATAATAAAGATAATCATCATTAATCATGTGACGAGAAGGGGGTAAGTAATTCATTTAATTTATAAAAATATTTGGGGAATAAAATTTAAAACGGTAAAATAATTGTTTTATCACATATGCTAATTAAAAATCTATTAATTAAAAAGGAAAAGGGGAAAACGTTAATTTTCTACACCTGCCAATTTAAGTTTTAAATGAAAAGGGAAAGAGGGAAATTTAAAAGAATTGGAAAACTAGGAAAAAGCGGGAAACATAAAAAGAAAGGGGAAACACAAGGAAAAAGCAGAAAGTCTAACTTAATAAGGTATCTTGCATTTAAGAATTTTTTAAATTAAACTCAACTAGTAAATTAGTAAGGGCGGAAGTCATTCAAACTTGTAAGGGAATATGGGGACACCTAGGAGTGATTCTAGGAGTGCTTTTAGGTGGGTGAGGGAAATAGGAGTAATTAATTAATTAATGAAATTAATTTATGGTGCAATGAAGGGGATGGGTGACACATGTACGGGGAGGATTTTATGAATTAAATTCTTGAAAATTAAATTAAATGGGAATTTGGGAAAGTAAAGGACTTCAAAACTCTAT
>ML826793.1:63906-92963 GCA_009831015.1 Picea engelmannii
AATGGCGAAGAAGAAAAATACTGATGATGAAGCCAAGAATGATGAAGAAGCGAAGAATGTTCATCTAATTAGTGTAGCGCTTGAAGGAGGGCTCTGGTTAATTAATTCCATAGTCACAGCCACGTCCCATGAGGAACAAGAAAATGAGTTTTTCTCCGAGTCCAAGGAGATGCTGCAAGAATCGGATATAGTAAGAGAAATTGTCCGAATGGTTGAAGTCGTCCTTGCTGGTTCCAAATGTTTAGGTTCATCTCATTTGCAATTTGGTCTAAATATTGTGGCGGCACTTCTTAAGGAAGAAGGTTGTGAAAGCAGAAACGATGTTGTTCGAGTTTTTGGCGATTTTCTTGGAAGCGATATAGTTGATGAGTATGATTCAGATGTTAGGCTGTTGCTGCAAGAGTTTATGCAGAATGACAATGTATCTGAGCCGACATAGTGCAATTACGTACCAGTGACCCATATGCACTGAAAGTTGACCCATATGCACTGAAAGTCGGTAGGATATCTATAGCATCCAAATATAAATTTGACGTTGGGTTTCGTCCTTAAAAAAATATATGAACACTCTTATCCTTAATCTTTCTAAGACTATTATAAGATTAGGTTTGGAGTATCGTTCATTGATTTTATAGGTAAAGTTTATATAAATCTACTTTACCTATATATTATAGGTATATTACAGAGGAAGATTTAGTTTATCTATATATTATTAGTTGCTTATACTTATTGGCAATGTTTACATTTAATGTTAATGCTCATAATTTCTTTTAGTGATTCCAAATTAATGAATGAGATTTAATGTTCATAAGTTTCTTGCATTTATAAATGCATCTGTTAATTATTATTTTTTCACATTTACCTAATCATATTAATAAATTAATATCTGGTTATATGATTGCTACATTTATATGATTAAGAAAAATTAATATCCACTCAACCTTTTATTGCCACGTTTAAATTATTAGCCGTCATTACCTCAACCTCACTACCATGACCATGTTTGATCTACATTCAATTTAAAAAAAGTTATTATTTCCATATTATTAATGCATTCATTACTAGATGGCTTTTCATATTATGGCCGCCTTTTTGTGATCATATACCTACATATATTTACATTACTGGTTGGAGTTTCATATTATGGTAGCCGTTTTTTATCATATAGCTACACATACAATATCCATACGATTATGGTAAATGGTTGCAGATCGAACGAAAGTATTGGATCATAATTTAGAGATATTGCTATTGTAAATGGTTGTGGATCGATTTCATTCATTGGAGTACAATAGTGATCGGTATTTTTAGCATATTGGTGTGGGAAGAATATTAAGTGAGTAAAGAATCAAACATTACGAGGTAAAATTTTTGGAATTGGTTTTCCTTGAATTTAAATTATATTTAAATCTTCCACTATATGTATTGTAATGTACAGTATACCCATCAAACATAAATATCAAATTTCTGGTAGAAGAATCAAAGTGACTTTCATCTAAATTTCTAATAGATTCATCCTCTCATCTATGATTTGTATTTTTGATATGATTTAGGTTAACTAACAAAATATTTAGATTTTACTGTTTTATGTTGAGTTTTCTATTTAATATGATTTAGGTTTAGTGATGAGGGATTTAAGTTTTTATTTTTATTTTATGAATTTTATATTTAATATGATTTAAGTTTAATAATGAGGGATTTTGGTTTTACAATTTTATGTTTTGATTTTTATATGGATGCATGTTGGCTCGCGCCTCTGTTCAATGGTCATGCAATGCAGCATTTGCTTCCCTGACATTTTTAGTTTTTTAAAAGTTATTAATCCTAAGACTTCTTCATTCGGATCTTAGCTTACACTTAACGCCCTCACATTATTATTCATTCCAATCTGTATTGGAAACTATTAGATATTGTAAACCAGTATTGGAAGCCATCATTAAAATTGTTAATGTCCGGTCTAATTCATACTTGTATATATAAAAGTTTTAGTTCACATGTTATATACAGTTTTTATGGATTGGACACAGCCCAAAAGAAATCCTTTTCCGGAGTAGATATCCTTTATTGATTGATAGTGAATCCATTTGCGCGAACCACTTTATAAAAATGGTTTATCATGAATCCATGCTCCATTTATAGGTGCAATTTGAATGTGTTTTCCTCATTCAGGATGTTCATATCAAGATGATCCTGATCCCGGAGGTTGACTCTTTCTGGGGAAATTCAATTTGGCCCTTGCCCCTTGAGAACGGTGTATGTCTCAAGGTAATTAATAAAATATAATATTTGTGTATATGTTTAAATTTAGAGATAATAATATAATCTTATAATATTGATTTTTCTTGTTGTATTTACAAAACTGCCTAATATATTTGAGGCACTGTATATTATTATATTATTAGTATTATTATTAATAATTATTAAAAACTGCTAACATATACTAACACAACCACATTGAACAGATATATCAGATATTATTTACAAATCTTAATTATGGTTTATGTTGAAGTTATGTTTAATAAATTAAATATACCTTTCTGCATTCATTAGCCACATCAATTTTGTGGCTATGCTAGTAGGTATATTATATGAGGAAGTACACAACCACATTGAACAGATATATCAGATATTATTTACAAATCTTAATTATGGTTTATGTTGAAGTTATGTTTAATAAATTAAATATATCTTTCTGCATTCATCAGCCACATCAATTTTGTGGCTATGCTAGTAGGTATATTATATGAGGAAGTATGGTGCATTCATTTAATTTGCATCAATGGCGTTGGCAAGCTGCAAATAGTTATTAACATAGTTCTTATAATAAATAAATCATTTAAAAATATATTAAAATTATTTGTTAAAATATATATATATATTATTTTTTATAAACAATACTCTTATATATTTTAATTTTGAATTTATTAAACAATGAATAGAATTATGGAATTTCTAATTTTTTAACTGATTTTGAAAAAAATGATTGAAAAATGTATTCTTAAAAATTCCAAAAGTGAAACTTTTACATTACCTCTTAAATTAATTGATGTTTAAGTGTTTTTTTCCTATAAAATTTTAGAAAAGATATTCAGTCTCAAGAATTTGTTTTCTAACCTAGTGTTAGACTTTTAAATTCAGTGTTAAAATTTTTATTTTTAACACTTTAAAATATTAGAGAGGAGGAGATTAATGTAGAGTAAACTTGACAACTCATAAGTTTTAAAAATTAAATGACTACCTCCCTATCATTATCATATTTTTGTTATTTTTGTAATTATCATATTTTTTTACAAATTAAAGGACTACTTACTTCTCGTCTTTTTATAAGGGCACTATGGGAATCACATTATCGCCTTAAAACAATAACATTTGTTATAATTTTTCAGGGTAATTTTTAATCTTAGACTTGTAGATCATTTTTAGCCAAATTAATATCAATGAAATTATATTTGCTACTAGGGATTATAGAAACTATAACATTGTCTTGTTCAATAAATACAAAAACCTATAATATGAATTTGTCGCATGAAAATAAATTCCTAGTGCTCTTTTTATCCTTGTTCACAACATGAGATCACTTGTCTAAAAGTACTTTTTCATATTTTTTTATCACAAACTGCCATCACATTGTCATAGTTAGGAAAATTCTATTAAATGGTTGCATCACCTATTAAATTTATACCTACCAAAAATTTCCATGACTTTCCCCATAATGCCTTCTTCCGTTTTATGTATTCTTCAATACTAGGACCACCATCTTTGCTAGTAAAATGCACCTTGTTGTGAAAACCCAAAAATAAAACTAGGGTTTTAAAGAAAATCACTTACTTTTCAAACGATATCCTTTATGTAGTTAGGGTTTGAAGCTAAAAACGTAAAATGATGATAAATTCTTCTATGTTTTTAGATTTGTAACGACCCCAATCGTTACGGCTACATGCGAAGCAGAAAGTGCAATTTGTTTTTTTTTGCAGGAAGGAAAAGATGACAAATAGAAATAGAAATGACCACTTGAAATGACTCAACATAAAAACGCCTACAAGCTAAGGGACAACATCCACCAACCCGACACAACGGCATTGACGACCAACAACTAGAACCTCGATGCTGCGCAACCAAGCACATGAAGGCGTCACAACCCAAATGACAATACTAGAATGACTGCGAACCACGCCCACAAGGGGTAGCACAGACCTCGACCCAGTTATCCTTCGCCTCTATCCCTTAGGGTGCGCAATGATCCCCTCAATCGGGATCAGGTCATCGCCACGCAAAAGGCATGACAACAACCATGGCACAACAACATAACGAGACCCTCAATCCCACTAAAACCAACGTTCTAGGAGAACAAGTTCACTATCTAAACCCATGACGACTGTCCCTAGCCCCCAATCGACAAGTCAACCAGACGACTATGAGACGAGGAGATATGAATACTATAATAGTCGCACATCACAATAGATTCATAGAACTGCATAAGTCAGGTGTTCTGTAAATTGATCCTGCTTTACCAAAGAAGGAATAACTACTCATTTGGTTTGCACTTGCAAAGGAGAATAAGCATAAGCACCATCATGATCATTAAAAAAACTAGCGTAAAGAGGAGAGTGAATATGAATTATGCCAAGTTTGCAAGGTGAGAGGTATATCTCTATCATGTTCCAGGTAATCCTTGGTGACACCTTTCCCACCCCAATCATTACATAATAATTATTTATTCAATAACAGTTCCATGTAACCCATTTCCAAATCCGAAGGTTTATGGTGACTAAATTCACACATCCACTCTAACTATAATTGTCTCGATGCTACAGATATTGATATAACCATAAAAAAAAGCATTAACTTTAAGTATTAACCACTAACCTTAAACATTACTGATGGAACCCTCTCATGTAAGCATTCGTTTTAAATATAAAAAATTAACTTTAAACAATTTGATTTAACAATCCCATGTAAGAATTAGCTTTAAACATTAATCATTAACTTTTGAACACTATTGCCTTATCATTCACATATAAATCTCTGCCCCAAAATAAACGTTGTCATGCACCCAACTTACCATGCCCCTTTACCACCACATCAATGATACAGCCACCCAACAAAACTCACTATCTAAAGGGTGCATTTACACAGTCAAAAAATGGAATTTCATTGTATAAATAAATGCCATACCCCATCCCCCATTTACATAGTCCACATATTCATTGTCTAAACAGGAGATTGCATAGTCACCCATTCCCCTAGACATCAACGAAAATCGTGGTCTAACCTTGTACTCGAAACGTAGACTAAAAATCTGTTGAAAACGCAGATAAAAAAATGGTAACAGTTAACACAATCATAAATGAAATTAACTCGCATTCTAGGAATGGAAATATCATTTTCTAAGCATTCACTCTATAGACATACTGGGTAGATGGAATCGACGTCAAGGATCGCAGCCAAAGCGTGGGTAAATTCCCCAAGACGAATCGTTGTGCTATTAAAATAATACGCAACAATAAACATTGTGAAGGTAAACACCAATCGTTAAAACATTTTCTAGAAGACAAATATGTAAAGGTAGGGTTACTATCATTATCCGGCATATGTAAAACACAATCTTATGTAGGAAAACTCGCAGTCTTATAAAGGAAAAAATGAAGTCTTAATATAATGGAAAAATCACAGTCTTAATAATGGCCAAATCGCAGGCAACAAAAAAACTAAAAATGCAGGAATGCATTTTCCCTATAGGTAGTATATCGCTGAGGAAAAATTTGCAAACCAAGGCACAAACGCAAACAAAATTTATGTTTTCAATCATGGGCCTTCCAGTGCTCGAGGGGAATAGTCTAACAGTGATTTTCAGAATAAAATTGAAACAAGTTATAACATCGCCTTTAACTAAAAAGTAAGAAGAGGAGTAAATATACAACAATCATTGAAGAAGGATAAAAGGTACAACAATCACTTGATAAAAATGGAACACACAAAAAATCATTGAATAAAATGAGAAAACACAACAATTTATTAGATGGACAACTCTTCCATAAACACTGAATCACTAGGTAAGACATAAGAAACTGTAGAGGAAATCACATTAATCCCAGAGATTATACCAGGGTTTAAGTATTTTGAAAATGAAGAGAAAATCGTCCCAAATAATTGCAGAGATGACCATTCCAACAAAACGCAGAAGTCATTTTATTAAAAAAAAATGCAGATATCATTTCATCAAACGCAGAGATCGTATCAACAATGCATAGGTCATATCAATCGCAAGAGGGCGCAATACAATCACTCAACCAGGAATAATCGACAGGGTTATACGACTATGAAAACACATCCTTTGCTCATCATCCCCGCACAAAAAAGCAGGGCGTTTGGATCTATAGGTCTATTAACACCGAAGTGATGACCGTTGATCCAGCTCCTAGCCGACTGCTCAGGTGAGGAGTGATGAGCTAGGGACGAGGGTTAAGTAAGAAGCAAAACTCATCACAAAATCAATAAAACCATAGGGAGGTCACAACATGCAGGGATTGAAAGCCAAGGGAATCAATCAACAACGAGATTAAGGCTATGGGGAATTAAGTTGTCAATTAAAAAGATAAATCACACATTTTCTTTACCCAATTAAAAATACAGAATTGAAAGCGTGGGGTATAATAAGAATCTACCATGCAGAATCAAGTAAGCGTACCGTATCCCAAGTCGTCCACTCTGAGTTGTTGTCCCGCACGCTCCATGTCACTCCCACTTGTTGATCTATGAGACTTCACTGGTACCTCCCAGCCAACCCCAGGGGTACTCTTCTTCCCCCTTAGCCCCCCAAGATGCAAAGGGGCCATGCACACTAGAAAAGAGAGCAGCTAGCTCCCAACTCACCTCTCAAGGCTGAGCTAGCACTCCTCATCGAGATGGGTCTCCCAACTCCCACAAGCTAAGTCAACCAAGTCTAAAATTTTACAGCATAACATTACGCATAACAGAAGAGATCCATCATTCTTATCCTCCCTCCATTATATAGAGTTTCAAAGTCCTTTACTTTCCCAAATTCCCATTTAATTTAATTTTCAACAATTTAATTCATAAAATCCTGCCCGTACATGTGTCACCCATCCCCTTCATTGCACCATAAATTAATTTCATTAATTAATTAATTACTCCTATTTCCCTCACCCACCTAAAAACACTCCTAGAATCGCTCCTAGGTGTCCCCATATTCCCTTACAAGTTTTAATGAATTTCCCCCTTACTAATTTACTAATTGAGTTTAATTTAGAAAGTTCTTAAATGCTAGATACCTTACTTTGTTAGACTTTCTGCTTTTTCCTTGTGTTTCCCCTTTCTTTTTATGTTTCCCCGTTTTTCCTAGTTTCCTAATTCTTTTAAATTTCCCTCTTTCCCTTTTCATTTAAAACTCAAATTGGCAGGTGTAGAAAGTTAACTTTTTCCCCTTTTCCCTTTTAATTAATAAATTTTTAAATGGCATATGTGATAAAACAATTATTTCCCCCTTTTAAATTTTATTCCCCAAAGAGTTTTATAAATTAAATGAATTACTTACACCCTTCTTGTCACATGATTAATGATGATTATACTTATCAATTAATTATTTTATTTTTATTTTTATATAAATATTTTTCTTTTATCGCGAGTTTCACCTAGACCTAGACTTTAATTTTCGAGGTTGGGGGACATTTTATTAGGGAAATTTTTTTAAATCTTTCTTGTCACGTTATTCGTCCTAAGGCCATCTAGGTTCATCCATATATTAATTAACAATGTGACGTTCCCTTCAGGACGCACTAGGTGCTCCAAGGGTGCCACTCGCCTCATTTTGTTTCCCTTACGTGACGCACCCTTCAGGATGCACTATGTGCTCCAAGGGTGCCACTCGCCTATTTCAGTTTTTCTTGCACGACGTGGCCTTCAAGACGCACTCTGTTCTCCAAGGGTGCCACTCACCTCTTGACCAACTTGGTAGACATAAAAAAACACTGGAGTCAATACTCCACTAGGTGATCTTGTGGGAGAGTAAGGGCCTCTAAGGAATAAGGCCCCTGTTGATATTATGGTAGCTTCAGAAGGTATTTACCTCCACGTGTAAACCTTAAAAGGATAGAATACTCCAAGAATCAAGAAGAAACCCTAATGAGTTGGATAATAACCCTATAACACTTGTTGGCTCAAGAAGATGATTTATATTAGGTTATTAGCCTCCAAAAGAAGAAGTTAGACAGAAATAATAATATATACTAAATAGACAGATACCCAGAATGAGAAATCGACCCAAGAAGTTAGCCAAAATTAGTATAAATACAGTAGGCCAATTCTCATTCTGGCAGGTAGTCTCAGAATTGTAGAACAACACTTGTGCACACTGCAGTTGCCCATTTTCTCTGCAGGTTTGGAGGAGAGATGTCATTGCAGCTGCTACAGCTAGCCGTTACGCTTAGACTATCTCTTGGCTAGGGTTTGGACTATATGATCATCTCTTGTTGGTGCACTATCCTTGGGGAAAGGTGCGCTACCCTTTGTTTGGCTATCTAGCCTAGGGTTTTCTTCCAGAGTGATTCTCTGTCAAGGTTAAGGTGCTCAGAGGGTGGATTCGACCTATGGTTGGGTGACAATAAAGATATTGTCAATGGTAAAACAAGCACATCCATTATATTATAAAAGGTTATGGGCCCACACCTCCTTCATTCATTCTAACCATTGGAAGGAAACATAGACAGAAGGATATTAAGCTCGTTGAAGAACTGCCACTAGGGTTTCCTAGCAGGAGCAGTCACTAAAGCATTGTCTCTAGGGTTACTAGAAGGTGCAGTTGCAGAAACCCTAATCCTCTCATTGAGGCACCTTAAGTGAAGGGATTTACCTAATCTCTAGACAAATCAATGCACCCTAGCCTAGCGCATCTCATGTTACTCTCAGCAAGCTAAGACATCAAGTTTGAGTTTGTGGTCAAATCTAGGGTTTGACCAAGTCAAAGCAACCATGAATTATTCTATGAAGTCAGAGAACAAGTTAGATGGAGCCTCTAACTTCAGAGTGTGGAAGACAAAGATTGACCTCATGCTTTCCAAGAATAAAATGTTGTATATCATAAAAGGAAAGATCATGGAGCCAGAGTTTGAAGAAGGAAAAGAGAAGGAACCGCAGAACATTGCAGTTATGGAGAAGTTCAAAGACGGTGACATAAATGAAATGAGTATCATAGTGGAATCCATAAAATACCACTTGATACCATACATCTCTCATCTTGACTCATCAAAGAAGATGTACGATGCCCTAAACAAATCTCTTCTCGATCATAAACATTGGACAAGTTATGAGTTTGAAGAATGAGCTCCGTGACATGAAGATGAATGATGATGACAACATAACAGCATACCTTGTGAGTATATCCCAGTTAAGAGATCAACTACAAGCTATTGAAGAGATCACTTCAGAGAAGGAATTGGTAAACATAGTACTCAATGGTCTTCCCAAGACGTGGGATTCATTTTCTGCAAGCATGAACACAAGGAAGGAGTATATGACATTTGAATAACCTTGGACTTGCTATGCTCAAGAAGAGTCAAGGATCAGTGCAAAAGAGAAACTCCAAAATAAGTACGATGATCAAGCCTTCACAACAAGATTAAAGAATTTCAGGAACAAAAGGAAGTTTGTTTCAAGGAGGAAGCCAAATCAAGAGAAAGACATTTCAGAAGTACAATGCTTCAACTGTCGAAAGTATGGCCACTATAAGAATCATTGTCCCAAGCTAAAGAAAAGGAAGGAGAAACATGAAGCATCAGTTGCCGAAGAAAAGGAACCTACAAACAAGACTAAGAAATATGAAAGAGACTTTTTCTTCTAAAGGTAACGATACTCTTCTTATTTCTTGTACATATATTGTTTGTATCGTCTCTGTACATATATTTTATTTCTATGCCTTGAAAGATAATGTATTCCAAGAAGAACTATACCTATGGAAGAACAACAAGATAAGGATTGATATCATTAGATAATACACATGAAAGGATGAAATACGCCGAATCAATCATGAAGAGACTCAGAAGAAGCTAAGACAAAAAGAATTTAGAGAAAGACTTATAATGTTTTTGTAGAAGACAACAAGACGAAAGTGTGGACTCTGTTAGACAGAGAGAGCCAATTATATATTGCAGAAGACAATAAGGATGCAGACAGAAGCATGGACTCTATTAGACGGAGGGAGTCGATTATATGCACTCATACATGAAGCAAGGATTAGGAGGGAGCTAATCCTATGATCCATTGAATATGATGAAGTATATATCCATGGTAGCAGCCATGAAAGACATTACATGTCCAGTTCAACCTCAGAAGAAGTCTTTTTCAAAGAGAAGCCTTAAACTATCCATGTTTGTCCATCCACAACTGTGATCCTATGATGAAAGAAAGAAATGGAATCTTTAGGGAATGGAATCTACTCCATGGACCTAAGAGCTAAACACGAGGAAGAACATGAACATTCCAAGAAAGAAAGAGAAGCCAGAATAGCTAGTCATTATATTAAGAATCACAAGATTACCATCCTGATATGAACTCAATAAAAGAAATCAAGCAGAGGAACTAAAAGTCATGATGAAGAATGGTGTATGAAATAGTTATGAATGAAATCATTGCGAGATCTAGAACTAGAGGTTCTCCTAGATGGAGGGAGAAGACTATGATGATTACTTGTTCCAGTACACCAGACATATCTCTACATGAGTCATTATATCATCTGCAACATCCATGAGTTGGATTTCTACATCAGATGAATGCAAAGAATGTTCTCTAGAGAAATTGAAAAAAGAGCGTATGAAGAGAAACCTCAAGACTTTGAGGCATACCAGAAAGATACCCTTATGTGCAGATAGAAGAACACAACTTGGTGGAGAACCTCCAGTGCACAACATAAGCGTGGTGAAGATTTTCTATAACAAAGATATTGTATCAAGATGATTACTCAGTAGATCAGATCTCATTATGACAGAAGAAGTGCCACATGGATATGTTCCAGTTTTCCAACAATGATATACTCTATTGATTAGAGCTACATGAACCCTTCAGAGAAAACCAGTTTTCTAGACCAAAGTACATTTGAAATCAAGCATTACATTATCCATAATGATGTCCAGAAAGGAGAAAGTGGTTCTCCAATACATATCTCCACAGATGAGCAGATAAGCAGACATTTTGTTAAAAGATGAAAGAGTTTGCTTACTCAAGTTGGAGCTCATGGAGATGACTTCCTTATTGAAAAAGGAAGAGATGAGTCCCAGGTTGGGAGGGAGCACTAAAATATTATTGAAGACATTTATTGAAAAATAGTCCATCTTAGACAGATTCTTTCCTGTTCGGAAAGTGGATTGAGATTTCTGACGGAAAGCGATTTCCCATTGTGGTTAACATGGGAAATGGTCCATATTGTTGATGTATCATAGACAGTGACTTCCCATTGTGGTTAACATGGGGAGTGGTCTAGGGCAGTCTCTCTTCTTGAGGGTTACTCAAGAAGATTGTCCCGCCTCGCTGAAAAGTAATTTCTCATTGTGGTTAACATGAGGAATGGTCCATTTTGGAGGTTGATGTAAGACAATATTTTCCTCTTGTGGTTAACAGAGGAAATGGTCTGGACAGTCATTCCTTAGGGTTTATACATTCTCTCTAGGGTGCACTTTGATTAGTGTATGAGGAATGGCCCGGGGTGGGGAATTATCCAAGCTCAACAATCAGGGACAGACATTCCTTAGGGATTATACATTCTCTCCAGGGAGAACTTTGATTAGTGTATGAAGAATGGCCCAGGGTGGGGAATGGTCCAGGTTCAAAAGATAGGATAGTTATTCTTCCTTGCTTGAGAAGAATAATTCAGATATCTCATTGTTCTACTCTGAGGGCATATATTCTTTCAAATCTCATAGATGTGAGTGAAAGATTGGCCCATATGATTCAGTTTATATCATAACATTGTTTTTGTGCAAGTTGATATCCGATGATTGTTATGAATACTATATTACAGTATATGTATACTACTATGATGGATGTGTTCCAATGTTCGTGACTATACGTTGTTGATCAAGTACATGTGTGCTACTTGGTGTGGTAGTGTACCACTGGATTGTAGTTATGCAATACTACAAATAGACACAATTGTGTTCTATTGAATGATATTGTTCTGATTTCATTGAATACTATCAGCGGTGTTGGAAATGATTATCAACTAGATGGATGATCAATGGACAGAGATTTCCCCGATGAAAAATGGTTCAGGACATTTACTCTGTGAAGTGACTGACTTATCCAGCATAATGTCTAATTACTCAAATGGAGTATGGTTTTGAGAGATGATGTAGCTAATGACACTGATGGTGATGATGGTGCTCATGATCTAGTCATGAGATATTCTATGATGGTGCTCATGTCTCTTGTACCGACCCCAATCGTTACGGCTACACGCGAAGCAGAAAGTGAAATTCCTTTTTTTTGTAGGAAGAAAAAGACGACAACAGTTGGACCACACGACCCGACGACGAACACACACGTGCAGGTCGGTCAAGAAACAACAACGACCCAACAACTAGCATTACGAGTAAATGGGGGACACAAGAGTAAATCAACATATAGAAATGACCACCCTCCCAACTTAACATGACAATGCCTATAAGCTAAGCGACAACATCCACCAACCCGACACAATGACCTCGACGACCAGTAACTAGAACCTTGATGGTGTTCAACCAAGCACATGAAGGCATCACAACCCGAACGACAATACTATAATGAACGCGAACCACACCCACAAGGAGTAGCACAGACCTCAGCCCAGTTATCCTTCGCCTCTATCTCTTAGGGTGCGCAATGATCCCCTCAACCGGGATAAGGTCATCGCCACATGAAAGGCGTGACAACAATCGTGGTGCAACAACATAACGGGACCCTCAACCCCGCTAAAATCAACGCGTTAGGAGAAAAAGTTCACTATCTAAACCCATGATGACTGACCCTATCCCCCAATCGACAAGTCAACCAGACGACTATGACACGAGGAGATATGAATACTATAAGAGTCATACATCACAATAGATTCTTAGAACCGCATAAGTCAGGTGTTCTCTAAACTGATCCTAGTTTACCAAAGAGGGAATAACTACTCGTTTGGTTTTCACTTGCAAAGGAGACCAAGCATAAGCACCATCATGATCATTAAAAACACTAGCATAAAGAGGAGGGTGAATATGAATTATTCCAAGTTCACAAGGTGAGAGGTATATCTATAGCATGTTCCGGGTAACCCTTGGTGACACCTTGCCCACCCCAATCTTTACATAATAATTATTTATTCAATAACAGTTCCATGTAACCCATTTCCAAATCTGAAGGTTTATGGTGACTACATTCACACATCCACTGTAACTATAATTGTCTCGGCACTAAAAATATTGATATAACCATCACAACAAGCACTATTAACCACTAACCTTAAACATTACTGATGGAACCCTCTCATGTAAGCATTTGTTTTAAATATAAAAAATTTAACTTTAAACAATTTGATTTAACAATCCCATGTAAGCATCAACTTTAAACATTAATCATTAACTTTTGAACACTATCTCCTTATCATTCACATATAAATATCTGCTCCAAAATAAATGTTGTAATGCGCCCAACTTACCACACCCCTTTACCACCACACAATGATGCAGTCACCCAACGAAACTCACTGTCTAAAGGGTGCATTTACACAGTCCATGGTTTTTTTGTCTAAACAGGAGATTGCACAGTAACATGTTCCCCTAGACATCAACAGAAATCGTGGTCTAACCTTGTACTATAAATGCAGACTAAAAAACAACTAAAAACATAGATAAAAAAATGGTAACAGTTAACACAATCTTAAATGAAATTAACTCACATTTCGGGAATGGAAATATTGTCATCTAAGCATTCAATCTACATACATCAATGGTAGATGGAATCGTCGTCAAGGATCACATCCAAAGCATGGGTAAATGCCCCAAGACAAATCATTGTGATGTTAAAAGAATGCACAACAATAAACGTTATGAAGGTAAACACCAATCGTTAAAACACTGTCCAGAAGACAAATATGTAAAGGAAGAGTTACTATCATTGTCCGAAAGATGTAAAACACAGTCTTCTGTAGGAAAACTCGCAGTCTTATAATGGAAAAATCGTAGTCTTAATATAATGGAAAAATCACAGTCTTAATAATGGCCAAATCACAGGAAACCAAAAACTAAAAACACAGGAATGCATTCGCCCTCCAAGTAGTATATCACCGAGGAAAAATTTGCATACCAAGGCAACAACGCAGACAAAAATTCTTTTTTCAGTCATGGGCCTTCCAATGCTCGAGGGGAACAGTCTCATAGTGAGTTTCAGAATAAAATTGAAACAAAACATTCGGCTCAAGATCAGCTAAATCATTTGATCAACAAGTTATAACACTGCCTTTACCTAACAAGTAAGAAGAGGAGTAAATATACAACAATCATTGAAGAAGGATAAAAGGTACAACAATCGCTTAATAAAAATGGAACACACAACAAATCATTGAATAAAATGAGAAAACACAACAATCTAATAGATGGAAAACTCTTCCATAAGCTCTCAATCACTGGGTAAGACATAAGAAACCATAGAGGAAATCACATTAGTCGCATAGATTATACCATGGTTTAAGTATTTTGAAAACAAAGAGAAAATCGTCCCAAACAATTGCAGAGATGACCATTCCAAGAAAACACAGAAGTCATTTTATTAAAAAAAAATGAAGAGATCATTAAATCAAACACATAGATCGTATCAACAACACATAGGTCATATCAATTGCAAGAGGGCTCAATACAATCACTCAACCAAGAATAATTGACACGGTTAGACGGCTGGGAAAGCACATCCTTCGCTCATCATCCATGCATAGAAAAGAAGGGCGTTTGGATCTATAGGTCTATTAACACTGAAGTGATGAGCATCGATCCAGCTCCTGGATGACTGCTCAGGAAAGGACTGATGAGCTAGGGACGAGGGTGAAGTAAGAAACACAACTCATCACAAAATCAATAAAACCATAGGGAGGTCACAACATGCAAGGATCGAAATCCAAGGGAGTCAATCAACAATGAGCTTAAGGCTATGGGGAATTAAGTTATCAATCAAAAATATAAATCACACATTTTCTTTACCCAATTAAAAATGCATAATTGAAAGCATGAGGTATAATAAGAATCTACCATGCAGAATCAAGTAAGTGTACCATAGCCCAAGTCATCCACTCTGAGTCGTTTTCCCGTGTGCTCTGTTTCGCTCCCGCTTGCCGACCAATGAGACTTCACCAGTACCTCCTAGCCAATTATAGGGGTACTCTTCTTCCCCCTTAGCCCCCCGAGATGCAAAGGGTCCATGCACACTAGAACAAAGAGAAACTAGCTCACAACTCACCTCGCAAGGTCGAGCTACCACTCCTCATCGAGCTGGGTATCCCAACTCCCACAAGCTAAGTCAGTCAAGTCTAAAATTTTGCAGCGTAATGTTATGCATAATAGAAGAGATCCATCATCCTTCTCCTCCATCCATTACATAGAGTTTTGAAGTCCTTTACTTTCCCAAATTCCCATTTAATTTAATTTTCAAGAATTTAATTCATAAAATCCTCCCCGTACATGTGTCACCCATCCCCTTCATTGCACCATAAATTAATTTCATTAATTAATTAATTACTCCTATTTCCCTCACCCACCTAAAAGCACTCCTAGAATCACTCCTAGGTGTCCCCATATTCCCTTACAAGTTTGAATGACTTCCGCCCTTACTAATTTACTAGTTGAGTTTAATTTAAAAAATTCTTAAATGCAAGATACCTTATTAAGTTAGACTTTCTGCTTTTTCCTTGTGTTTCCCCTTTCTTTTTATGTTTCCCGCTTTTTCCTAGTTTTCCAATTCTTTTAAATTTCCCTCTTTCCCTTTTCATTTAAAACTTAAATTGGCAGGTGTAGAAAATTAACGTTTTCCCCTTTTCCTTTTTAATTAATAGATTTTTAATTAGCATATGTGATAAAACAATTATTTTACCGTTTTAAATTTTATTCCCCAAATATTTTTATAAATTAAATGAATTACTTACCCCCTTCTCGTCACATGATTAATGATGATTATCTTTATTATTTAATTATTTTTATTTTTATTTTTATATAAATATTTTTCTTTTACCGCGAGTTTCACCTAGACCTAGACTTTAATTTTTGAGGTTGGGCGACATTTTATTAGGGAAATTGTTTTAAATATTTCTTGTCATGGTATTCATCCTAAGTCCATCTAGGTTCATTCATTTATTAATTAAAAAGGTGACGTGCCCTTCAGGATGCACTAGGTGCTCCAAGGGTGCCACTCGCCTCAATCTATTTCCCTTGTGCAACGTGCCCTTTAGGATGCACAACATGCTCTAAGGGTGCCACTCACCTATTTCCATTTTTCTTGTGCGACGTGCCCTTTAGGACACACTCTATGCCCCAAGGGTGCCACTCGCCTCTTGACTGACTTGGTAGACATAAAAAAACCCTGGATTCAATACTCTGCCAGGTCATCTTGTGGGAGACTAAGGGCCTCTAAGGAATAATGCCCCTGCCTTATTTCATGCCCCTTAGAATCATCGTGAGTGACTATCGCAGTATTCCCTCATGGCATCGTGGGTCTTCTCGAACTAGGTAGTCGTTAACCTACAATTCGAGCCACAGAGGGAGTGCTAGTAGGTTGTGCCAGGGCTGTTTTGCACACCTCTCCCTCAACGTGTCTGGTTATCGTGTGGGACCCCTCTACTCCACATGTGAGTCTAGTCGAAAAGCTATTGTCTGCTTGCATCATCAACGAATCATGTCGAAAATAATATCCATAATCATATCATCTAATCATATGCACAAATTTCATATATACAACTATCAAACCCCCAATAGTTCACTCCCTGACTCGATCCGAAGTCCAAGGGGTTTCATCGATGCCTCTGCATCCTCGAGGTCCAAAATCCTACACATTCAGGAAAAACGAGTCAATAGCACCTGTCTATGTCAACATAGAAAAATAACATGTCATCAATCCATAACGTCACATAATCATAATCAAATGCCCAATAGTATAATAATCAGGATCACTTGCAAGCAAGTGTCCTCAAAGAATAAGTTTTCTTAGTGCACAGAAGAGTGGGATGTTACAAGATTAGTTATTATGAAATCAATTATAAAATGTCGCATATTATTTGGATCTACTACCACTAGTTTGACCAAAATATTATATCATAATATATCCAATCTATGAAATTCATAGCCATCACCCAAAGAAACCCTAAAAAAGGTTGATTTTAAATCAATGATAAATTCACTTCTTAGACTCTGTTTTGGACAAAAAAATGGATATTTTTTCGAGACTAATTTAAATCAATGGTTGGTTTCTTCAAATTTTTCATAGAAAGTTTTAGAAATTGACTTGAATGTTATCATCCTCTATTTGTTTTGGTAAAAAGCCTCCAAAAAGAAAAAAAGTCTTCTACTTTGTGGCCCCAAAATTCTCCCAATTCATGTCCAAGAAAGAGATATGGTACCACTTGTAGCGTAACTTGATACAAATAAGAGAGAATAAACTATGCAAATTTAGAAATAAACCCTTCAACTCCAAAGATACCAAAACATTCACTATGAACAACACAAGAATATAGAGAGAATAACCCTTAAGGTATAATAATACCATCAAATGTTCTTTATGGAAGGAACCACTCCACAAGGCATGCTTGCTACAATGAAATGAATGCAAATACCCAAAAAACCTTTTTACTGTTGTCTAATGCTCCGTCCCTAGCTTTTACAAGGGCACATTTATTGGAATCACATTATCACCTTAAAACAATAACATTTTTTCTAATTTTTTGGGGTAATTTTTAATGCTATTATAAATCTTAGACTTTTAGAGAATTCAAATTGGTTATGCAATTGCTAAATTTTCTTATCTTGTTGAAGTTATAAATTAATTCTTCGTGATATTTTAAATACTCCTTATATATTTACATATTTTCAATGGTTTTCTTAGTACTCTAACCTTTATACTCTTGTTTTGCAAATTGCTATTTCCTATTGCTAATGTATTGTTTGGGATTTTCATCGAATTTTGACATTTTGTAAATACAAGATAGTGATGAAATCATCATTACTTGGTTTAAGGTTTAGGGATGGATTATTAAGGATGGATCTTCCATTTTTTGACTCATCAACATTACATTATTCATAATTTATAAGAAAAAACAATGTTTATAGTTAAACCTTTTCATTTATAAATAGATGGGAAAGTTATAGTGTGCTAAAATCCTTAAGCTTCAATTGTATTTAGGCATGTAGAGAATATAATTGTAGAAAACTAGGTACAAGAGACAATACGATGAAATATGTAGACAATTTTTCTTTTGTTATGATCATCAAATGAAGGAAATCAGTTTTCACTTGCCTCTTAAGCTAGGCCAATATTTCACTGAGTATTTATCCAAATACAAAAATGCATGACAAAACAATCCATATCCTCCTATCTCTTTAAATAGATTTTCAATTGAAAAACCCTAATTGCTTATGGTCACATCACTAATGGATACCAACTATCTATTGGGCCTTATAAAGTTGACGATTTTACATTAAATAAGTATCCACTACTACCTAATGGGCCTTATTCAAATAGGGTGACTACATACATCAATTGATTGATTTCTAGGTAACCTAAAGTAGGGAGGTTAGGGTAGGACCTTAACATCCCAACCCCCGCAAAATAAGTGTTGTCCTCTATAGTAAACCTTGATAGATATAAGAGGGAATAACCCCAAAAACTTTAGAAATAAACCCTTAAAGTCCAAAGATACCAAAACATTCACCATGAAGAAAATAGTAATATATAGAGAAGAACCCTCACGGCCTTATGGAAGGAATCAGTCCATTAAGGAAACTTATTTTGCACACTAATATTAATTGTGCTAACCGATTCCATCCAAGGATATCTGAAAAAAATATCTGCATCATTCGTATTATACAATAAATATCTAAATAAAAAGCATATTTGTCCATGGTGATCTCTAAATATTTAAAAATTTAAACATTTTCACCCTCAACCTATGTCCTTTAAATATTCTTGGTGGGTGCCTTCAAATTTTTAGCCAAATTAACATTGATGAAATTATATTTGCTACTCGAGATTATAGAAACTATAACATTTTATTGTTTAATAAATACAAGAACCTATAATATGAATTTGTCACATGAAAATAAATTCCTAGTTCTCTTCTTATCCTTGTTCACAACATGAAACCGCATGTCTAAAAATTATTTTTCATATTCTTTATCACAAACTGCCATCACCTTGTCATAGTTAGGATTTTTTTGTTAAATAGTTGCATCACATATTAAATTTATACCTACCAAAAATTTCCATGACTTTCCCCATAATTCCTTCTTATGTTTTATGTATTCTTCAATACTAGGACCACCATCTTTGCTAGTAAAATGCACATTTTTGTGAAAACACAAAAATAGAACTAGGGTTTTAAATAAAATCACTTACTTTTCAAGCGGGCTCCTTTATGTAGTTAGGGTTTGACGCTGAAAACGTAAAATGATGATAACTTCTTCTATATTTTTGAGATTGGTTATTATGAACTCAATTATGAAATTTCACGTATTCTTTGGATCTACTGGCACTAGTTTGACCAAAATACTATATCAAAAGACATACAATCTTTGAAATGCATGGCCATAACTCAATGAAACCCTAAAAAAGGTTGATTTTAAATCAAAGATAGATTTACTTCTTAGACTTTGTTTTAGACAAAAAAAAATGGATATTTTTTCGAGACTAATTTAAATCAATGGTTAATTTCTTCAAATTTTTCATAGAAAGTTTCGGAAATTGACTTGAATGTTATCATCCTCTATATTTTTTGGTAAAAAAAATGCAAAAAGAATAAAAATCTTCTACTTTGCACCCCAAAAATTCTCCCAATCCATGCCCAAGAAAGAGATCTGGTACCACTTGTAGCGTAACTTGATACAAATAAGAGAGAATAAACCATGCAACTTTAGAAATAAACCCTTCAAATACAAATATATCAAAACATCCACTATGAACAACACAAGAATATAGAGAGAAGAACCCTTAAGGTATAATAAAACCATCAAATGTTCTTTCTGGAAGGAACCACTCCATAAGACATTCTTGCTACAATGCAATGAATTTAACACTCTTATTACATTGATATTCATGTGTATTTGTACTTTATCATGAGAATTCCTAAGGATCTATGCCAACTACCCATTATTATTATATTATCTCCTTTTAATTATATGGTGGGATTATTCCATTATTATGGTCAAATTACATTCATTATCCACTCGGGTACCTCCCTAGGTACCCTATATTATTCTCCCTAGGTAAATTGCATCCTCAAGGATTAGAGATGAGGAAAATGTTGTAAAAAAGTGGCCAACTCCCATGTGGCATATTTAAGATGCATATATTTACACTAGATCAATACTTCACATACCATGTGATGTTGCAATTGATGGGATTTGGTATCCAATTCTATTTTTCATTGTATCCAAATGGAGCCTTCTTATTCAAGTTCTAGTAAGTTGGTTTGCACCTTTCATTTTGTTGCCACAACATTTTTTCAGACAATACATATGAAATGTTGGATGATTATCTCAATGGTGTAAAAGAGGCAATTTGTAGGCCACTTGTAGAATGTAATGGATGATCTCATAGGTTCCATAGAAATTTAGTTCTAATTTCTGAGGTGTTTTTTCTTTGAGTGATGTTTTTTATAGGGTTGAAGGAAAAGAAACACCTTATCCTCTAATACCAAATAATGTTTAGAGTGATGCTAATTTGATTCTTACTTCATTATATTTTGATACATAACCAAATAGTCCTTAAGTGAGTGGATAATGACTTCTTTGGTGTGGAGTGTTATCCACTTCTTGAACCTTGGAGGTTCCTAGTAAATAGGAAGTTACTAACAAGGGTTTTGGGCCATAGACAACTTCATATGGGGTCAGTTTGGTAGTTCCAATATAAGAGGAATTGTACCACCAAATTGCAAGGGGAATACATTGTGTCTATTGGTGTGAGTTTTTAGAAGAAAATAATTAGAAACAGGTTTCTAAGAACTTGTTAACCACTTTGGTTTGAAAATATATTTGGGGATGATATGAAATGCTCAAATTCAACTAGGCACATTGAATTTTAAACAAATTAGTGAAACTTTGTTGTAGAAGGTAGGGTCCCAATCCAAGACAATGGAAGTGGGCATGCCACATAACTTAACTATATGATCCATGAAGGCCTGGGAAACTGCGGAGGGGGTAAATGGGTGTGATAAGGCACATAAATGAAAATATTTGGAAAGATTTTCGACTACCACCACGATCATTGATTTGTTTCCTTCTATTGGGATTCCCACTATTAAATCCAGAAATATTCCAATCCATATATGTGTTGGAATTGATAGTGGTTGAAATTCCCTTGCCATCATCACTATATAACCCTTGTTTCTTTGGAAAGTTCCACATGTTGCTATAAAATCTTGAAAGACTATTTTCATGCCCTCTAAAAATAATTAGTGCTTATTTATTTCATAGTTTTATGAAAGATAGAGTAATCTATTGTAGGGGATGAATTTAATTCCTGTAAAACCTTTTTCTTCAAGGTGGAATTATTTAACAAGACAGTGTTCCCTTTAGACCTCAATGTACTTTTTTTCCATTTATACCCTTGAGAGTTTGGACCTTTGTGAAGCGTTTAGATGAGTTGAATGATAATTTAATTTTATAACCACAATCGATGGGCTTCCTCAAGACAACCTAGCATGGGGAAAGTTAAGGAAAATAAGGATCCATCCTCCTCAAATTGCCTCAATAAATCATCAACCACCAAATTTCCTTTACCCTTCTTATAGATAATATCATAATAATACCCAAACATCTTGTTGACCCACTTATTTAGCTCTGGTGAGAATAAAATTTGTTCTATAAATTATTTTGAGCTCTAATGGTTAATATTGATCCAAAAATACCATCCCATGAAATATGGATGTGAATTCTCCACTACATGAAGGATGGTCGTCATCTTTTTATCATGTGCAAATTTACCCAAATTGTGATGAAACAATTGGTTATTGGTGAATTAAAAGGGGCACCATTATTGCATAAAAACCATGCCAATACCTCTACCTAAAGCATCAAATTATAGGAAAAAACTATTAGGAATACATGGAATTGATAATTCCGGAGTAGTGCACATGGCATCCTTTAAATCTAAGAAGGTTTGCTTAATTTCTTCTCCTAATTCAAAATAATTATTTTTTAGCATATATGTTAAGGGAGAAACAATTTTTACATAGTTTTTTATAAACTTCCTATAGCATACAAAAAACACTAAGAATGTATGTAGGATTTTCAACATCTTGGGTTGAAAACACTATTGCATAGTGGAAAAATTCTTGCAATCTACGTGTATTCCATACAAACTGACAATGTTCCCTAAGTATTCAACCTTTGAAGCCCCAAAATAATTTATGGATATTTTTAGGAATAGTTGGTGGTCTTGCAAGAGTTGTAAGGATTTATGAACATTATCTATGTGTGATAATTAAAGAATACCAAACAAAAATTCATAGAAAGGGTAAAAAAATTATGTTCATGGGGCCCTCGAAGGTGGATGGAGCATTGGAATGAATAAATTTCATCACTAAAAATTCATAATGATCCTCATGTTTGTGGAAGGTTATCTTTAGGATGTTTTCATATTTTGACCATATTTGGTGGTATCCAAAACATAGATCAAGTTTGATGAAAACATTGGCTCCATTGATTTCATCAAATAGATCATGAATAATTTGGATGGGGAATTTTATTTTGATGATTATTTTATTCAAAAACCTAAAATTAGGAAACATATAACAAATAGCTTCCTTATTTAATACCATGACAACTAGTGATGAGTAGTGATTAGTAACGGGATGTATGAATCTATCATATAATATTTCCTTAATGATATTTTTTATTTCATTATTCTATATAAGCAACTTCATATAATGATGCACATTGTGTGGTAGAATAACGAGAATCATTGGAATACCACATATGGAATATCATTGGTAGTAACCATAACTGATTTGTAAATTATCATGGATGTTCCACTAGAAATAGTTCATTACAATAAATCTTGTATTATACTAATTTTTTTTTACCATGCAAGTTCTTTGCCTTAGATCTCATATTTGTTAGCACTAGCTTATTGCTAAAATTTGTGAAAATAAATGAAATACGAAAAATAAAGAATAAGAAAATCAAGACATCATCAAAACAAGTGAGCACAAGATGTTTCTTGGGAATCTTGATATATAATAAAACTGATCTAGAAGGTGAGGCCTATGCTCTTCTTCCTTTTCTTCAATTATGAAAAGAAAGTACAAATAAAGTGGCACTCACTATGGGTTTTTTTTTTTTACATTATGGCCTAAATGGTTGCTATAAAATATCATACCTCTTTTGTTGTGCTCTTAAATTCA
This sequence comes from Picea engelmannii, assembly GCA_009831015.1. Classification (NCBI taxonomy): domain Eukaryota; kingdom Viridiplantae; phylum Streptophyta; class Pinopsida; order Pinales; family Pinaceae; genus Picea; species Picea engelmannii. The sequence goes on from ML826793.1 coordinate 87,527, forward strand.
ACTCCTATATTCTCTAATAAACTATGTAACAACTATGATGATAAACAATGGAGGCCCTTCTCCTCCCAACAACACAATATTTAGCATAGCCTAATAGTTGTCTAGGATTAAGGTAAGGTTTTTCCATGCCTTAAGCCCAATTCGTGCTAAGGTTTGGACCTTTTATAATATTATTGAAAGTACACACATGGCTATCCCTACATGTGTGAGTAATGAGGGATGACATGGCATCCATTCATACCATGGTGGTCAACAAGGTAGGTCAACATATGGGAGGAATAACTTTTGCATACAAGATCTACTTGAGGTTATTTTCACACTATTAGAAAGGTATCGATGTTTAGAACAACATCAAGGGGTTGGGAGTTATGATCACAAATTTTTTATTGAAAAACATTCCATTGTATGCCTCAAAATGGCTCGAGAAGGTTTCAAAACCCAAATTTCTAAAATTAGACATGCCATTAAAATAGGTTGTACAAGACAATTCCTCTAATTTTTCTGCCAAGAAAGTACCAAGATAAATGAGAAAATATATAATGATGTAATATAGATCATACCTCCCCATTTTGGGAGGCTTTTGGTCCCAAAAATATTTGTTGAAAGAGGTGAGGAAATTTTTCCTCTACCTTCTCCCTAGAGTACCACTTTTCCTTTCCTAGAAGTTTTCCTTTAAACCCAATATGTCAAAGGTCACGTTTCCCCTCTCTAGTAGATATAGACTAATACTACAAAACTATATCTTAACCAACTCTTCCTAATATTTTGGTGCTAAGTCCTCTATGGTAGGTAGGACCTCCTGCATAGTTTCCTAATCCAACATGGAAGGCTGATCTAGTTTCATATTCTCCACATTCATTACATATTAAATGTGCATCTATGGGGGTATACTAAGTCTACAGGATTTATCACCCACCTTCTTCAGTACATCAAAAGGGTCTTATTGTAGATCCTTGCAATTCTTACCAGGACCATGTAGTCTTTCCTTGTTTAGTTGTAACCAAAATTTGTCTCCCACTTTGAATGATTTCTCTATTATGTGTTAATCATGCTAGGTCTTGTACATTTCACGTGACTTCTTCAACATCCCCTATACTTGCAAATGGACATTCCTAATATTTTAAACAATTATTTTCACCTTTAGTTCTTCTCTTGTGATATCTTTCCTTACTCCTCATTTTTTTCAATATATAACATACAAGAGTGAAGGTGGAAAATACCCAAAGCAACTTTCAAAAGTGGACTTACTAGTAAAAGTATGGACTACTCTATTATAATACTATTGAAAGTAGATAAAATTTCCATGCTAGTTCTTTGGACGATTCTTATTATAACCCCTCAAAAGTTGTACCAAACTCCTGTTGACTACTACCTATCCATCCATCTATGGATGGAATTATATATATATCTTCAACTTGGTGTCCATCTTATCCCAAATTGTATTCCAAAAGGCACTAAGAAATATAGTATCGCTATCTAAGATGATGCTACTTGGTATACTAAAGTGAACCTATATCTTGTTATATAACATATTTGTTTCCGCTTATCATTTTATGGTATTTTTAAAAGGATTAAGAATATATATATTTTTGAACCTATCAACCACCGCAAAAAAATAGTCATTTCCCTTCCTTGTTGTTGGAAACCACCAACAAAATCCATGAAAATGATTTCCCAATGTAGAGAAAGTATAGGTGGTACAGAGCTTGATTTCTATTACTAGGCTTGTTGGTACAATAAATTATGCATCCTCTAATATACCGAGCTACATCTTCTTGCATTTTGAGCCAACACAAATACCTCTATAAGTTGGGAATTGTTTACCCAACACAAAATTTTCCTACAACCTTGGAGGTGTAAGCCTTTCTAATAATATGAAATATTTCACCTTTAGGAGCACAAAAATTATGTATCTTGTAGATAAACCCATTTTGGAGATGATAATCAACATTACCATAACCTTCTTCTACATGAATTTGTCCCTACAACTACTCAAAGACCTCTTTAAATACCTCATCTTCTGTGTATGCCTCTTTGTATGGATCATGGGTGAAAGACTCCATGTGCATAATAGTTCCCAAAGTTATAATATTGTATGTGGGTGATCTTAAAATAATGTTCACCAACTTATTAATTCTTCCCTTAATATACTTCATCACTAGATGAAACTATTGCAAAACCCCCATCCAATTGTAATGTATGGATTTTTTAAGCTTACGTTGGGCCTGCAAATACTATAGTGGGTGGTGATCAATGTGGATAAAGGTTTCCTTTCACATCGAACACTTCTTCCACTTCTTAATAGATTTAACCAAGGCATATATTTAATAGTCATTTGTATGGCAGTTCAGGAATCACCAACGAAACATCTCAGCATGATAGAATATCGGCTTACCTCCTTGCATCAAAATTGTTGACATTAGATACCCACTTGCATTTGTATCCACTTTGAAAGGATTCTACAAGTTAGGTAATGTGATAATTGTTTCTTCACTAATATTATTTTTTATCTCGTGGAAATATTTCTATTGGTTCTTTTCCTACTAGAAAATCTTACCATTAGCTATTAAGGCATGGAGTGGTGTAGCTATCAATGAAAAGGATTCTATGGGCTTTCATAGGTATTTATCTACCCCAACAAAGCTCTTAAATATCATGACATTAATAGAAACTTTCCATTTCATGATGGCATCCATATTTTCATGATCTATCTTGAGATCCCTTCCACCAATCGCGTACCCAAAATACACCAATGACTACTGAGAAATCTCATGTTTATTAAGGTTTGACAACAACTTTTAATTTTTAAGAGTCTATAACACATACATGATATGTGTGATGTGCTCCTCTCATGTAGGAGCTATAAGAAAATATGTCATCCAAATTAACTATTACAGATTAATCTAAATAGGGACATGATACATCATTCATAACTCACAAAAATGTAGTTAGTACATTACATAAACCAAAAAACATGACCAACCATTCATACAAATCTTGCATTTTCCTCAAGGAAGTATTCCAAGTGTCTTCTTATTTATCATGTATATGGTGGTATCCCAATTTGAGATCCAACTTGCTGAACTACCTTGCATGTTGCAACTGGTCTAACAAATCATCAATCCTGGGTAGAGAGTATCGATTCTTGAGTGTGGTCTTGTTGAAATCTCTATAGTTGATACAAATTAACCAAGCCCCATCCTTCTTGGGTACTATGATGATATGTGACCCACAAGGTGAGGTTCTTGATTGAATTACTCCCTGCTTACAACTATTGCAATTCTTTATTCACTTTATCCACTTCCAAAATAGGATAGATGTACAAGTCAATATTTGATAAGAGAGAAACAAGAAACAATTGTACGCATGCTCCATTTCCCTCTTAGGTGACATCCCTTTAGTCTCTTGAAAAACTTCTTCGTATGTCTGCAAGAACTACTTCAATTATTTTTTATGCTCTTTCGTAGATTATTCCAAGGATGCCTTCACACTTACAGATTCCTCCCTTGTTTAAGCATCTCTTAAGAGAAGGAATACATACTTTTTCTTCTAACTGATAAAACTTTTGTATTTGTTAGAACCTATCAGAGAGATATTTAATTTCATGAAGATCGCATCCCTCATATACATTTAGGAGCTTCTAAATAGTACACTGAAAACATCAATGGGTACTATAACTAACTCCACTTCGTCAATAAAACCTACACTTATAGAAAACTTGAACTTACATTGTTTAGTGAGTTTGATCTATGCATCCGTATTCATCCATATGAATGGATATGGGCTTAGATGATCATGAAATTACAACCCAAACTTCTTGACCGAATCATTTTCTATGAGGTTGGCCCATGAGACAGAATCGAATAGATCATTTTTCTTGTTATTTGTGACATAGATCTTGATACAGAAGAATTTTTTCATCTCCTTCTTTTCCTTGTGATAAAGTCTACCCATATTCACCTCCTTTTTCGCTGAAGTATAGACAATATTCTCATCCACATCTGATCTTCTCTTTACCTAGTTTCATGAATCCTTTGCTAGAAGGTACTTCTTCTTAGCATCCTTTGTATGGTTCTTTGAATTCAACTTTGGATGTAGCTTCCAACACGTATATTCGGTGTGACCATCTATATCACAATTTTTACAGTGGTTGTTTGGATCCTTGCACTAATGTGAAATGGTTGTCATCTTCATGTCTTTTCCTTTCCACTTATTCTTCCCCTCCTTGGAAGCATCTTGGTGATATTTCAGTTTAAAACCACTTGGTTTTCCTTTCTCATGGAATATGTTCTCCATTTATTATGCTTGCACACATGCCTCATTAACTGTCCTTGTTTTGAAGAACATCACTTTCTTTCGCAAGTGAATATGTAGAACCCCAAATACTTGAGGAGTATGTCTCGGTTATTGGCCGATATATCCAACATGATCACTATATTCTTGAATTTTGTGGTGTACTCTTACACACACTTCTCTTGAATTTAACTTATACCAATGGATCCACTAGTCCTATACATATCCAATATGGTAGAACTGGGAATTGATGACAGTTTTAAAATACTCACACTTAGTTATTGTTGGGTCACCCTTCTACCTAAGTGTCTCCATGTAGTTTTCCCACTGGGTTATTGCATGTCCCTCTAGTTTTAGTCGAGAAAATAAATTCTTCTTCCCTTCATCTATCTTATGGACATTTAAATACACTTCTAACTATTGCAACCAATGATTCAACTCAATAGTACATATATCACCTTGATAGGGATTGATATACACTTTTTCTTCTATTTTAAATAGAGGTTGTGAATAAGTGATAGAACTAGAACATGGTTTCTCTTTATCAAGATCTTTCCTCAACTCCTTTTCTCTATGTTCACTAAATCCTAGTTTCTCATCATATCTTTCTTCTGAGTTAGAGCCACTAGCCTCCTACAAAGGTTAAATTGCGTTCTCTATATCTTCCATGAGGAGGGCCACGTTGCCCAATATATCAATGACTTACTCTTCCAGCCTTGCAAATATCTCTTTTGTTGCATACGGAGGGTTTTTATGAACTAACTCATCCTCCATGGCCAGGGTTCTGTGACTTCCTTCTTAAGACAATTCCTTGATCTTTTAACTCTCCACAAATAGCCCAAAGAAAACTACTCCCATACCAATATGATCTACAAAATTCCATGGATATTCCAATGGAATAAATTGTCGCAATAGATCTTGTATTATACTAGAAACTTTTATCATGCAAGTTTATCTCGTTAGATCTCAGATTATGGATCAAATTTAAGAAAATAATTGAAATATAAATAAGAAATAATAAGAAAATGAACACACCATCCAAAAAAATGAACACAAGATGTATTATGGGAAACTTGATACATGATAAAACCTAGATATAAGGTGAGGCCTAGGCTTTGCTCTCCTTTTTCTTCAGTTATGAAAG
>ML826794.1:11000-21914 GCA_009831015.1 Picea engelmannii
TACATTCTTCCGCCCGAAACTTAGCTATGTAGCATATATGTTGTATGTTATACATGTAGACAATCGTAATCTTGAACCCGCTGGTCCTGGAGTCTGTCTGTCAATTTCTATATCGCGGAACTCTGGGTACTATTTGTAGGACATGGAACAATAGAGGCCCAATTTTGAGCCCGCCATCCCGAGAACCCACGATCGAAAAAAATTACTATCCGTACATACTTAAAAAATGTGCATATCTAGTTTTCCCTGATTTGTACACATACTGCTCTGGTCACCACACAGTTGGTGTTGCACATGTATTATGAAATATACACCACGAGTCCGACCAAGCGCTTTCATTTCCTTATCCAATTTTATGGCCGTGGGTTGTCGGCTATGCCTTATCGAACTCTCATTCCCCATGTTTCGAGTGTACATCTTCCATCTAAAACTTGGGAAATCCATGTCTATGGTCGGGGGTTCCCAGACGATGGAGTGGCAACTTTCGTTTCCTTAGCCAATTTTATGGCTGTAGGTCCCTTTGTCGGCGCCTTCTGGCTCTCATGCCCCATGTGCACGGTATACATCCTGCACCCAAAACTTCGGTGATCTACAATTGGACCCGGACTCGAAGCTTGCGAATCATTAGATAATTTTGTTTAATTAAATTGTACAATATCAATATTTAATATTCATATTTTAGTACTTGAAAATAATGTTTTTAGATAATGTTAGATATATAACATATATGTTATATGTTATACATGTAGACAATCACAATGTTGAACGCGCTAGTCCTGCAGTCCTTCTGTCAATTTGTATATCGCAGAACTTTGCCTGCTATTTGTAGGACATAGAACAATAGAGGCCCAATTTTGAGCACGCAAGTCCGAGAACAAGCGATCCAAAAAGTGTCGTAAGTATGTAAGCCCGCCTATCAATTTGTATATCGTGGAACTCCAAGTGTTGTTTGGAGGACATGGAACAATAGAAGTGCAATGTTCATCCCACAATTCCGCTTCTTAGTTTCTATATCGCGTAAGTCTAGGTACTATTTGTAAGACACCGAGAAATAGATGCACACTTTTGAGCCCGCCATCCCGAGAACCCGCGATCCAAATACTGTACATGCTTCCCTTGTCTATGCTTCCTAAAAGCTTACACAAAATCACACTTTCCATACTTAGCCACTTTCCCGCAATTCCACAAATATACAAACCCTCCATTGAACTGCACCATCATGCCCTCTTACGTTTTACGCGTTTTGCAGTCAACAATTCTGACTCATGCAGTTTCACCGTCCATCTATATCTTTACATCACAAGTCCATAGTTCACAAATTACCGCCATTCGTTTTCATAGTTCACGAATTTTATGGCCACAGAGTCCTTTGTGGGCGCCATCCAGCTCTCATGCCCCGTGTGCACGATATACATTCTTCCGCCCGAAACTTAGCTATGTAGCATATATGTTGTATGTTATACATGTAGACAATCGTAATCTTGAACCTGCTGGTCCTGTAGTTTGTCTGTCAATTTCTATATCGCGGAACTCTGGGTACTATTTGTAGGACACAGAACAATAGAGGCCCAATTTTGAGCCCGCCATCCCGAGAATCCACTATCGAAAAAAATTACTATCCGTACATACTTAAAAAAGGTGCATATCTAGTTTTCCCTGATTTGTACACATACTGCTCTGGTCACCACACAATTGGTGTTGCACATGTATTATGAAATATACACCACGAGTCCGACCAAGCGCTTTCATTTCCTTAGCCAATTTTATGGTCGTGGGTTGTCGGCTACGCCTTATCGAACTCTCATTCCCCATGTTGCGAGTGTACATCTTCCATCTAAAACTTGGGAAATCCATGTCTATGGTTAGGGGTTCCCAGACGATGGAGTGACAACTTTCGTTTCCTTAGCCAATTTTATGGCTGCAGGTTCCTTTGTCGGCGCCTTCTATCTCTCATGCCCCATGTGTACGGTATACATCCTGCACCCAAAACTTCGGTGATCTACAATTGGACCCAGACTCGAAGCTTGCGAATCATTAGATAATTTTGTTTAATTAAATTGTACAATATCAATATTTAATATTCATATTTTAGTACTTGAAAATAATGTTTTTAGATAATGTTAGATATATAACATATATGCTATATGTTATACATGTAGACAATCACAATGTTGAACGCGCTAGTCTTCCAGTCCTTTTGTCAATTTGTATATCGCAGAACTTTGCTTGCTATTTGTAGGACATAGAACAATAGAGGCCCAATTTTGAGCACGTCAGTCTGAGAACAAGCGATCCAAAAAGTGTCATAAGTATGTAAGCCCGCCTATCAATTTGTATATCGTGGAACTCCGAGTGTTGTTTGGAGGACATGGAACAATAGAAGTGCAATGTTCATCCCGCAAGTCCGCTTCTCAGTTTCTATATCGCGTAAGTCTAGGTACTATTTGTAAGACACAGAGAAATAGATGCACACTTTTGAGCCCGCCATCCCGAGAACCCGCGATCCAAATACTGTACATGCTTCCCTTCGCTATGCTCCCTAAAAGCTTACACAAAATCACACTTTCCATACTTAGCCACTTTCTCGCAATTCCACAAATATACAAATCCTCCATTGAACTGCACCATCATGCCCTCTTACGTTTTACGCGTTTTGCAGTCAACAATTCTGACTCATGCAGTTTCACCGTCCATCTATATCTCTACATCACAAGTCCATAGTTCATGAATTACCGCCATTCGTTTTCATAGTTCACGAATTTTATGGCCACAGATTCCTTTGTGGGCGCCATCCAGCTCTCATGCCCCGTGTGCACGATATACATTCTTCCGTCCGAAACTTAGCTATGTAGCATATATGTTGTATGTTATACATGTAGACAATCATAATCTTGAACCCGCTAGTCCTGGAGTATGTCTGTCAATTTCTATATCGCGGAACTCTGGGTACTATTTGTAGGACACAGAACAATAGAGGCCCAATTTTGAGCCCGCCATCCCGAGAACCCATGATCGAAAAAAATGACTATCCGTACATACTTAAAAAAGGTGCATATCTAGTTTTCCCTGATTTGTACACATACTGCTCTGGTCACCACACAGTTGGTGTTGCACATGTATTATGAAATATACACCACGAGTCCGACCAAGCGCTTTCATTTCCTTAGCCAATTTTATGGCCGTGGGTTGTCGGCTACGCCTTATCGAACTCTCATTCCCCATGTTTCGAGTGTACATCTTCCATCTAAAACTTGGGAAATCCATGTCTATGGTCGGGGGTTCCCAGACGATGGAGTGGCAACTTTCGTTTCCTTAGCCAATTTTATGGCTGCAGGTTACTTTGTCGGCGCCTTCTAGCTCTCATGCCCCATGTGCACGGTATACATTCTTTCGCCCGAAACTTAGCTATGTAGCATATATGTTGTATGTTATACATGTAGACAATCGTAATCTTGAACCCGCTGGTCCTGGAGTCTGTCTGTCAATTTCTATATCGCGGAACTCTGGGTACTATTTGTAGGACACAGAACAATAGAGGCCCAATTTTGAGCCCGCCATCCCGAGAACCCATGATCGAAAAAAATGACTATCCGTACATACTTAAAAAAGGTGCATATCTAGTTTTCCCTGATTTGTACACATACTGCTCTGGTCACCACACAGTTGGTGTTGCACATGTATTATGAAATATACACCACGAGTCCGACCAAGCACTTTCATTTCCTTAGCCAATTTTATGGCCATGGGTTGTTGGCTACGCCTTATCGAACTCTCATTCTCCATGTTTCGAGTGTACATCTTCCATCTAAAACTTGGGAAATCCAAGTCTATGGTCGGGGGTTCCCAGACGATGGAGTGGCAACTTTCGTTTCCTTAGCCAATTTTATGGTTGCAGGTTCCTTTGTCGGTGCCTTCTAGCTCTCATGCCGCATGTGCATGGTATACATCTTGCACCCAAAACTTTGGTGATCTATAATTGGACCCGGACTCGAAGCTTGCGAATCATTAGATAATTTTGTTTAATTAAATTGTACAATATCAATATTTAATATTCATATTTTAGTACTTGAAAATAATGTTTTTAGATAATGTTAGATATATAACATATATGTTATATGTTATACATGTAGACAATCGCAATGTTGAACACGCCAGTCCTGCAGTCCTTCTGTCAATTTGTATATCGCAGAACTTTGCCTGCTATTTGTAGGACAGAGAACAATAGAGGTCCCAATTTTGAGCATGCCAGTTCGAGAACAAGCGATCCAAAAAGTGTCGTAAGTATGTAAGCCCGCTTATCAATTTGTATATCGTGGAACTTCGAGTGTTGTTTGGAGGACATGGAACAATAGAAGTGCAATGTTCATCCTGCAAGTCTGCTTCTCAGTTTCTATATCGCGTAAGTCTAGGTACTATTTGTAAGACATAGAGAAATAGATGCACACTTTTGAGCCCGCCATCCCGAGAACCTGCAATCCAAAGACTGTACATGCTTCCCTTTGCTATGCTCCTAAAATCTTACACAAAATCACACTTTCCATACTTAGCCACTTTCCCGCAATTCCACAAATATACAAACCCTCCATTTAACTGCACCATCATGCCCTCTTATGTTTTACGCGGTTTGCAGTCAACAATTCTGACTCATGCAGTTTCACCGTTGGACACTCGTCTGTCCTCACTATCACCTGTAAACTTATTTTGAAGCCTGTCTGACTGTTTTTCAGACTTGGTCATTCCTTCCTTACTTGCTCTTCCCTGTCTCCGTCACCTTCACACGTATCCATAATAAAAAATAATGTTTATATATATATATCTTGTTTCTAAATCTTTAATGTTAATAGGTCATCGTGCAGGCACCGTCTAGATTGTCATTGATGGGCGCAAGGCTCGAGAAGTTCTGCCATTAATGCACAGTAAACCAATATTTGTGGAGGCTTTTGTTACCCTTTCCAGTGTTAATTTAAAATACCATGGAATGTCATTCACACATCGTCAGCTTGGTTCCTTCACGAAACCCCCAATCCTTAAATGTTCTTCACCATAACCGCCAACTTCGCACTTATAAGTATGCAATAATTAAGTTTTACTTCTAACAACTCACCATACAACACACATAGAGATTGTCATTAATGAGCAAAGAGCTCGAGGAGATTTTCCATTCGCACGCATTGAACCAATGTTCATTTCAAGCAGCGTCTGGAGCAAACCGTCTTTTTCATAAAGTACTGGTAGCAACTCCATAGCAGTTCTGTAGAGATGCAATGAACATCTTCGGGCCTGAGGACCATAAATTAATATTTCATCCTAAAATTGATAGTTCTCACAAGCTTCCCATGTAGAAGAAGGGACAAAAAATTGTAGTGGAGGCAGACCAACCCGAAATTTAGAGTGAAAACATGGATCTTGACGCTGATCGAGACAACATATTCTGCAACCTTTATCATCCCAGAGACGCAATTCACCATGGCTACCCAATGGACATAGTTGATACCGAAATTTTTGACGAAGATGAATCCTTCGTATTCCAGAGTGTTGTTTTTGAAAGCGAATCAAAAAAAATAATTATTGAAAAAATAGATGTAAGAAATAAGAAAAGAAAACATTGTTCAGAACTTGACCTTGCCAAAGGTGTCCAAAATCTCTCAACTTCACATGGCAACCAGAGATTGTCTTCATGATTCCATTGGAGTCATTGAGGCTGAGAATGTCAAACTAAAGGACTGGATTAAGGAATTAGAGGAAGCTTTGTTTCCTATGCCATTGCTTGGTAGTCCTTTGGCAACAACCATGCTTGCAACTCCCTGCACCCCTGCAACAAATCTAAAAGGCTCCTCCAGCTTCCTCGCATCTTGTAGAGGATATGTGGAGAAAAACATCAACAAAAGAATGGAACTAATTACTAAGGCCTCAGAAACATCACAAAATATGGATTCCCTGGGAAGTAGGGCACAAAACTTGTTCCAACTTCTGCAGACGAATTTAAAACATGAAGAAAGTTTCTATTTGCACACGGTCATCCATTTTTCCTGTCATGTCAATAACATACCAGACACGATAAGAAGACAACATGATCTCCCGTCCAAAAAATGGCTCACTCAATTAGAAGCATGTTGGAAAGAGAAGGTAAAGAACCTGTATCTCATCATCCAATCATGTGAGCAAGCAATATCAAAGAAAGAAACATTATTCACAAACCTCACCAAAATAGACTTAGCCGGAAGGACAAACGACTTCCAGGACCCCAGCTTAATCATCAACTCGTTGGCGTTAACTAAGCAAGCTTTCGATAAACAAGTTGATAATTTTAAGGCCTTGTCCTTAGAAAATTTTTACAGGGTTCTTGAATATCATGAAGAACACGTGGACAACTGGCTAATCCGCTATTCGGTACAGAATGGAGACATTCATCAGGCTCTGTCTAATCTTTCTATTGATCTAAGCGAATTAGAAAATGAACTTTTCAGCATTAAAATCCGGAATGACATCAATGTCGCCCCCTTGAGAAGCTATATTGAAGAGAACTTGAAGTGGGTCGCCGACGAAATCCAACAGGAAAATGCATCAGCAAGAAAATAGAAAAATTACTTATATGGAACATCGCTATAAATCCTTTGTTTATCAATCTAGTTATTCAAGAGGGTCGACGACGAAAACCAATAGGAAAAGGCATCAACAAGAAAATACCACAATTACTTATATGTACCATGCCTGTAAGTGTATACTGATAGTCCTTTCTTTATCAATCCAGTTATTCCACCTTTTTTGAATAGAAATCTATATCCAAAGACTAATATATTTCCATTTCTACTTTTCAGGTATTACACTCTACTGTGTCCCACTTCTTCTTTCCAGTCCTATTTCTTGTACATATTTATCTTATGGTCCGCGGGAGCCCCAATCCCATTCTATATGACAAACGCATTTAAATTTCCAGGATTATGTAACAAACTATTCTTTTTTTCATATATTCCAAATAAAACTATTCTTTTGTCTCCTTATATATTTATGTGTTCCTAGATTTTTATCTTCAGCTATGCTGAATGTGAAGACATTTTGTTTATTTTATTTCAATTCTCTTTTTTTCTGATGCATATTTTTTCCTGCCTGGTCATTTTCAAAATTAAATATGAGATAAATCACTCACTCAAATTTGAGATATCATATTTCACACACACACACACACACACACATATGTTTATTTAAATTTCCAGGAATATGTAACACGTTTTATTATTTTTTTATATAAATGTCACAAAATTGTGTTCACTACATTTTTTCTACTCACACATATAGAGAGTATGTCATTTCTTGCATCTTTACCACCTGCCATTTATACTGCTTGCCACAGAGGCCCTTAAAATTCAAATAGTCTGCAAGTCCGCTTGTCAATTTGTATATCGCGGAACTCTGGGTGCTCTTTGTGGGCCACGGAACAACAAAGGCTCAATTTTCAGCCCACCAGCCCGAGAACCCGCGATCCAAAAACTAGCTAAGTATGGAATGAGGGCTCCGTGCATGCTCTATAAAATCTCATCCCCATACTTTATAAAAGTACATAGTTTGTGTGTATAAAAGTAAATATCTACTTTTTAAAATTACATATTCGGTATGTATAATTTATGCTACCAAAGAACCTATAATTTGATAAATTTCAATTTCTTGTGTTCAGGAGCCCTTGTTTTAAAGAAAACTAATTTGGGAATGCCAATTTTTTGGGGCTTTTGTCCACAAACCTATGTAACAGATGTTACTACTATTTTTTTGTGTTTTTGTCCATGATTGTATGTAAAACGTATGTAAAAAAAACTAATTTGGGAATGCTAAATTTTTTGGACACGAGGCCCTTAAAATTCAAATAGTCTGCAAGTCTGATTGTCAATTTGTATATCACAGAACTCTGGGTGCTATTTGTAGGGCACAAAACAGCAAAAGCCCAATTTTCATCCCACTAGCCTGAGAACCCGCGATCCAAAAACTGACTAAGTATTGAATAAGGACTTCGTGCATGCTCTATATATCTACTTTATAAAGTTACATATTTGGTATGTATAATTTATGCTGTCTAGGAACCTATAATTTGATAAATTTCAATTTCTTGTGTCCATGAGCCCTTGTTTTAAAGAAAACTAATTCAGGAATACTAATTTTTTTGTGCTTTTGTCTACGAACCTATGTAACAGACATTACTACTATTTTTTTGTGTTTTTGTCCACGAGCGTATGTAAAACGCATGTAAAGAAAACTAATTCTGAAATGCTAAATAGGACCTTAAAATTCAAATAGCCCACAAGTTCGATTGTCAATTTGTATATCATGGAACTTTGGGTGCTATTTGTAGGAAACAGAACAACAAAAGCCCAATTTTAAGCCCGCCAACCCGAGAACCCACGATCTAAAATCTGGCAATGTATGGAATGAGGGCTCTATGCATGCTCTATATATCTACTTCATAAAATTACATATTTGGTATGTATAATTTATGTTGTTCAGAAGCCTATAATTTGATAAATTTCAATTTATTGTGTCCAGGAGCCCTTGTTTTAAAGAAAACTAATTCGGAAATGCTAATTTTTTTGTGCTTTTGTCTACAAACCTATGTAACAGACGTTACTTCTATTTTTTTGTGTTTTTGTCCGCGAGCGTATGTAAAACGTATGTAAACAAAACTAATTCGGAAATGCTAAATTTTTTGGACAAGAGGCCCTTAAAATTCAAATAGTCCGCAAGTCTGATTGTCAATTTGTATATTGCAGAACTCTGGGTACTATTTGTAGGGCACAAAACAACAGAAGCCCAATTTTCAGCCCGCTAGCCCGAGAACCCGCGATCCAAAAACTGGCTAAGTATGGAATCAGGGCTCCGTGCATGCTCTATAAAATCTCATCCCCATACTTTATTAAAGTACATATTTCGTATGTATAAAAGTAAATATCTACTTTATAAAATAACATATTTTGTATGTATAATTTATGTTGTTCGGGAACCTATAATTTGATAAATTTCAATTTCAATTGTGTTCAGGAACCCTTGCTTTAAAGAAAACTAATTCGGGAGTGCTAATTTTTTTGTGTTTTTGTCCACGAACCTATGTAACAGACGTTACTACTATTTTTTTGTATTTTTGTCCATGAACATATGTAAAAAAAACTACTTCGTGAATGCTAAATTTTTTGTGTCCAAGAACCTTTTAAATGTTAATAATTTTTTATAAGTTTCAGGAAAAACTAATTCGGGAATACTATATTCTGCATGGAAACCACATGTACTTCAACTTCCTACCCACGTGTTTGTACTTGGTCGCATTTATTCCCATTCCAACCTGACAGGGACTACGCTGCCATGCAACACTTGTTATGCATTGAAATTACCCTTTTAAAAGATAACTTCAATATTTGTCTTAGTTTCTTATACAATACTTTATTGTACAAATTTTCTAGAGATTCAAGGTCATCAACTTTCAAAGATTCGAGATCAACAACTTTCAAAGAAGGGAAGAATAGTAATAAAAAAATTTGAAGAAAATTACTGACTAAAATTTGATGAAATTAGTGGAACTAAATTCGATTTTTCATTGCTATATAGTAATAAATAACGAGTCATGTAAATTAAGAAAATGTGTGAAATTTGGAAGATTAAAATAATTCATATTAAGAAATGGTTATAAGATTAAATTAATTCTTATTATTAAAAACTCAAATGAAAAGATTTAGGTTGAACTTGAATCTAGTACATTTATGGAAGACATCAAACATACTTAAGGTAAATTTGATTTAAGTTTCTAATTATTTAAAAATTGTGTTTGTTTGTTTTTATATACATAATTGAATTTAGAGGTTTTAATGATTTTACACTAAAAATATGTTCTTTCCCTTTTTAACAAATTTTTCATTAATAATTTAACAACAACTTTCTTTCCAAAATAAATGATATTATTAGAATGAGAATTGTTAATGTTAAAATAAATTTGATACTCTTGATTGTTTGTGATGATGTCTACTATTCATTTTTGTTAATATCAACATTAATTAATATCAACATTTTGAAGATGTTATTAATATTGACTTATAGTTAATGTGGATAATATTCATTTGGTGGCATTTAATTCGATGCAAATTTCTTGACAATTATGGTGATGTTTACATTTCTCCAATAATTTTGATTTAATTCTTTTTATTTCTTAATTTTTTTTAATACATGTATATTTCATGTTTAGCACAATGTTTAATAATGTTTTTTAAATTGTTTTGATGATATTAGGGGTTAATGTTAGTTTTATGTTATTGAGACCAATTTCATGAGTCATTGATAACCTTGATAATAATAGGGATTATATGCTAATACAATTAATTAACTAACATTATTGATGTCCCTAGTAGTATTTGTTGATTGGTGAAGGTTGATTGGTGAAGATTCGAAGATGATGGTATATTATTGATTTTTTATTTTTTGGTCAAAATTATCACCTTAAAATTATCATAACGTTTCCAACAAAAACCTTAAAATCAACCTCCAAATTAAAACACGGCACCAACAACACCCCCCCTTATTTTTTAGGTTTGAAATGACAACTTCTTTGAAATAATGACCTTAACAATCTATGATCTTGCAACAAAAAGTTTAAAATCAACCTCAAAATTGAAAAGTGTTGCTCCTAGTAGCACTTCCCTCACATTTTTTTCATGGTCAAAATTCTAATTTCTTTGAGACCCATGACCTTGACAATTTGTAGTCTTACAACCAAAATCCTATAATCAACCCTTGAATTGGAAGGAGATGCTACCAGTGGCACCCCCATCTTATTTTGGACTTAAAATTGCAACGTTTTTTAAACCATGCCCTAAAAGCCTTAAATGTTGTTGTAAACAATATCATTAAAAAGGGAATATATATATATATATATATATATATATA
>ML826794.1:29689-64278 GCA_009831015.1 Picea engelmannii
GATGAAGAACACTATTCTTGATTGCCAAATACAAGTGAATGTAGGGCTTAATGCAAGATAGAGAGAAATCCTTTACTTCAAGTCTATGAGCTCAATAAAGAGATAACAGTCTTCATGAACTAAAATAAACTGAAACAAAGTAAGAAAGGGAAAGATGGATATTTCTGATATTGAAAATGAAAGGGAACTAAACTTTATTTCTGCAAATAAGAGTCTATACAGTAACACAAAATATCTCCTAGTTTGAACCCTTGTCTCTTAGAAAAGATAGGCATTTATAGCCTTTTACAATCAGTTTTAAAGATCCTAAAAACTTGGATCTGTATCTAAAAATAGCAATTCAAATCTAACTAAACAACTTGATAATAAAGACTTAAAGACTAAACTAGCATTCGAATTGTCTTCAATCTCAAAATGCGACATCTGTATTCTTCAGCTTTTGGAATCTGTGGTGTCATGAAAACATACAGAGGCACCTATCTTGGCAGCTAGATTTCTTCAGTTGTTCATAGTAGATACTTTAGGAAATTTTTTTAGCATGTGGTTCTCAAAAACTCCCACGAATCTTTGATGCAGAGTCTTTTTCGAGCAAGTTGTTATCCTTTTGATACCCTGGAACCTCTTTAAAACCTGTGAAAAATGACCTGCTTCGTCCTTAGCTTTCAAAAATTATTTTTTTGCTTTCACCAGCTAACTCGCCTTATGATTCGCTGGTTATCTGGTGAAAGCGTTGTCTTTCACCAGCTAACTGGTCGTAAAAATTGCGTTGTGCACTGGTGAAAGCTCTACCTTAGCCCAAAATGAACTTTCATCTCCAAAACTGTGATTCCATCAAAAACTCAATGTGTCTCTGCTTTATCCCCTTTCATGTTTACAGCAACCTGAGCAAGCACTTGCAAATCTGGGTGTGATTTTTGCTTTTGCTTCAATTTTCTAATTTTCCTTTTGAGGCGCTTTGCTAACCACCATAGACTGTTATAGTCTTTGGTGATTTTTTGTTTCCTCTTCTTTTCCTTGACACTCTCACGAGCCAGTTTTTCAAATGCAGCATTGGTTTCTGCAAAATTATCAGATAGCTTCTATTATCTTTCTTTTATTACCCTCTCTAAGACCTCATGCTGAGCGATCACTTCTTTGAGATGCTTGATTTTCTGCGTTTTCTTCGACTTAGTGCTCCTTGATGTTTCCCCTTCCTCGGTGTGAGTAAAGGTCTCACAATTCTGTGCAAACTCAATGGAATGTTCAGGACTCTTGATGGCAGGGCTCTCATCTTCTTGCTCTGGTTCTGAGTCTGTGTAGGGCAGGTTTAAGATGTTTGTTTTCCTTTCTATAGGTTGCTCTGTAGTAGTTTCAAAATTCAATTTTTTCTTTGACCTGTGAGATTTTACACCAGAGATTCTATCTTCTGGAGGTCCTAGGAGGGTTCTCCTCTTCCTGGAACTGCTTTGAGGAGTCAATTGCTTCTTTCTAGCTTTCCCATGTTCATTCACAGGCTGAGCTTGAGTTTCAAAGCCCTCCCAAAAAAGAAAATACTGCAGGTCCTCCCCTTCTGTCTTAGCTCCTCCAGAATGATCAATTTAATAAGGCCAAAGTGGCAAAGAGTGTTCTTCATGCTTAGAGGTTCATCTCTAATCTTTTTATAGACCTTAGTTAAGCTCTTGTGCAAGAAGAAAGGTAGATTTAGGAGAGTTTTATCTGTGAAATGATCTAAGAGCTTGAAATGATACAACATCAGTTTGTCATACCTGCCTTCTGAAGTTATGTAGAGTTGGATGCCCTTAAACAAATCCTGCCACTCATCCTCTAAGTGGGAAAATGGCATGCTCTTCTTCCACGCATTATGTTTGAATTCTTCCTTCAAATATGCTCTAAAGTTTAAGTTTTTGGTGGCAATAGTTTTGAACCAACTCTGGCCCGACCTTGGTAAGTTGGTTGCTGCAGCGATGGAAGCTTCATCCACGATGATCTCCAAGGACCCAACACAGGATTTACTTCCATCAAACGTTTTAGCAAACGCTTCTGCTGTTGATTGATGACAGCCATTTTGTAACCTTTCAACAAATTCCATACAACCTGCATTTGAAAAGTGTTTTTTCACTTTTGGATGCGTCTGTAGGAAGGATAGACTGTCCAATTCCTTTCTTAGTAAAGAACCACTGCGTCTCCTCGCCATCTGAAACTCAAAACTCAAGACGATTCTGCACACCAAACACTGCAATCTGTTGTTCGGGCTGAGGTCTTGCGCTGGTGAAAACACTTGGCTCTGTCTTTCAACAAAAAACTTAACAAACATTTGTGAGCGATGCATGTTGGGGAAGCGATGAGCTGGTTTGATGTCGCCAGCCAAGTAGTACTGCACCTGTACTTGCGATAATGGATTCAAATTCTCCATTTCCAATGCCATGATTGTGAAGCATGCGTTACTGAATGAGATCTGCTCTGCAATCCGAGTTAGACATGCAAACCTGAGTCTCCATCATTATCCACTTTCACCAGTGCATCACACTTGATTGCATGACGTGGGCTGAACGTATCATCATTAGATTTTTTAAAACATGGATAAAACGCACGTGATTCTCGCTTTCACCTGCGTGCAACCCGTGAGAAGTGCTTCTCGGCTGTTGAAAACCGTCACTTTCACCAGCGCACCACCCATGAGAAATGCTCCTTAGCTGTTGAAAATAGCCACTTTCACTAGATAACCATCATCCTTAAAACATGCGTTAGCTGTTGAAAGCATTTAATGAAAATTTTAAAGAGAAGACCTTTATGGGTCGTCTTATTTCTAAGACAAAAATCAAAACCTAAGTCTTGCTACTAGAAAAACTCAAAACTAAATTTGAGAAAACTACCAATAGCCATGCTATCAACCACAAAATGCAACCATGGTGATAGATTCATTTTGGGAGCTAACATTTGGCTCCAACTGGGATGGGCATCTCCCTGTGAGGTGACCAAGAACCTAGCTATACTTAGTAGCCTTTATTACAAAATTAAAAAGAAATCTAAAAAAAATTTTGCTGGTACCATTGGGCATGGAGTTATTCAAGTGACAGAAACAAAGAAAACAGAACTGAAAAGAATATGTACAAGTAGAACAGGGCTTTTAAGAAAAGCCTTATGAAAAATAGGTCTTCAGAAAGCGCCCGTTGAAAGGGCCACCTGCTACTTCCTCACCTGAAAGATTTTGGAGAACAAAGGTATTGTTCTGCTGCACTGTTGTTATGACAAAAGGACCTGTCCAGAGAGCCTCAAATTTGTCATGTTTCCCCTTCTCTTTCCTTGCTGCATCCTCATTCGAGAAGAGCTATAGCTTGATAAGCACCAGTGCTTTGTTGCTCCAGGAGAAAAATACTCGTGAACAAGCTTCCTCCAAAATCCTATGTCTTATACTGTGGTCGATTTCCTGTAGCCTTCCTGAAGTCTACCCTACTTATTCATGCAATGAAAAACTGAAAAAGATCTAATTGCTCGTATTGCGAGCTTATTCTTCTACCTACTTCTACACTAATCAGTAAACTGGCTCTTATTAAGTGAAGTCATGCTTCCAATGAAGCCATGTCAGGAAATGATTTACTAATAACATCCTTGATCTTAACCCAAAAAATGATGGAAGCCATATCATGCAGAAATATAGTTGATAATAGAAACAAAATTGTCCCTCGTCTGACAAAACTGTTTTGATATTTATGCTACTCATAGATTCCAAATAGTTTGTAATAGGGTCATAAAAACCATGAAAGAATACCTCTTTGAGCTGGTGATCCAACTGGTTGTATTTAAGCTATTGATTACTTTCACTTATCTCAGTGCTGAATGTGGACTGCTAAAATTTTGTTAGAGAAAAATGCAAGCTCAACAGCTGATCTGAACCTTTCTGCTCTCCTGCACCATACCTCTGTAATCTGATTTCATCAAGATGATATGCTGGCTTGACACAGCAAACAATTTCCTTTCCAATAATAATATCTTTGCGGGATATATCAAGACTAGAAAGATCTTCAACAGATTCACGACAAGCATCAATAACAACATGCACATACTTTTGATCATCTCTCTGTTGAAAAGAAGAGCTAGATGAAATTTGAATAAAAGATAAGTCTTCACAAACCTTAACATTTCCTTTCTCATCACCGTATTGGTCGAATATAGGAGGATCAAGATAAGATCCTAATGACAGAGATGAAGTTTCTTGAATAGCAGGATCAACAATAACATCATGAAACAAATTTGGAAAAACCTCACCTCGTTCCTCATCATAATTTGAAATAGAATATTCATAAGGAGAAAGAAGATATTTCTGGTGTTCAAACTGAAGATTAGGCAGTCCCTGCAAATCTGGAAACTGTGAGCTGCCCTCAACGTCTTCTATAGATCTGAAATTGTCACTTGTTATCTTGTCAATCTGCTCATCACCCTTGAATTCTTCATGTCTGCTATAATTTTCCTGTGTCTGCAAATCTGAAAGCTGAGGGCTACTCACAGATCTGAAATATGTTGATCTATTACTTTCTCCTGTTGATATATGCATTGGTTCTTCGACATCAATACATCCAAAAGAGACATGTTGATTTTGATCAATATTCAAAACAACAGACACATTTGATATGATGTTGGATATGTTACTATTATCCTTCAACACTTCTTGTCTTGCATGGTAAATGTCTTCCTCAACAAATAAAGCTTTATGAAATGAAGAAAACTCTTCACAACATCCTTCAAAAAGATATTCGACTGGAAAATAATCTTTACAAAAGGAATTGAAGGCTGAATGGAAATCTGTAAAAGAACTAACACTTGCATTAGGAAGAGATCGACACCATTCACGAGCAATTCCCTCTAATGAGAAAAAGAAGAGCCGAATCTGAACATCCTCATGTACAATTTCAAATCGATGAATAAAATCATGAAAATCCAACAAGTGTTTAGCTGGCACTTCACATTCTTCTCCTCGAAATTTGGGAAGGCTATTTTCCCATTCATCTCTACTAGGCACTGGATTAGGGAAGCCAGAAATACTTGAGAAATTACAGAACGCATACCTCTTGGCTAAGATCTGATTCATTTATATACCAGTGGAGTCGCCAACAGATCCATCGTTCATGGAGTCGCCACTGAATTCGTCCTTCATGGAGTCGCCAGATAGATGATGTACAACTGATATTTTCTACTTCTTGTCTATCATCAAGAACTAGATCTGTTGTGTCGTTCTCCCAAGGAAGATGAGCTTCAACACTCTCTCCCCGGCAACAACGCCAATTTGTTATCACTCCAATAAAATCCTTAGGGTTGTAGGCTAAGGATGCTTGGTAACTTAGAAATAATGTGTATAGGTGCTTGGAACAATGGGGTCTTTAATGATCAATGTAACAGACAACTCATACATCTAAAGAAACAGTGCTTTCAGGAAACAATAATCAGATCAAGTAAATTGAAAGGAGAGGATGAAGAACACTATTCTTGATTGCCAAATACAAGTGAATGTAGGGCTTAATGCAAGATAGAGAGAAATCCTTTACTTCAAGTCTATGAGCTCAATAAAGAGATAACAGTCTTCATGAACTAAAATAAACTGAAACAAAGTATAGAAAGGGAAAGATGGATTTTTCTGATATTGAAAACGAAAGGGAATTGAACTTTATTTCTGCAAATAAGAGTCTATACAGTAACACAAAATATCTCCCAGTTTGAACCCTTGTCTCTTAGAAAATATAGGCATTTATAGCCTTTTACAATCAATTTTAAAGATCCTAAAAACTTGGATCTGTATCTAAAATAGCAATTCAAATCTAACTAAACAACTTGATAATAAAGACTTAAAGACTAAACTAGAATTCAAATTGTCTTCAATCTCAAAATTCGACATCTGTATTCTTCAGCTTCTGGAATCTGCGGTGTCATGAAAACATGCAGAGGCACCTGTCTTGGCAACTGGATTTCTTTAGTTGTTCATAGTAGATACTTTAGGAAATTTGTTTAGCATGTGGTTCTCAAAAACTCCCACGAATCTCTGATGCAGAGTCTTTTCCAAGCAAGTTGTTATCCTTTTGATACCCTAGAACCTCTTTAAAACCTGTGAAAAATGACCTGCTCCATCCTTAGCTTTCAAAAATGCTTTTTCTGCTTTCACCAACTAACTCGCCTTATGATTCGTTGGTTAGCTGATGAAAGCGTCGTCTTTCACCAGCTAACTGGTCGTAAAAATTGCGCTGTGCGCTGGTGAAAGCTCTGCCTTAGCCCAAAATGAACTTTCATCTCCAAAACTGTGATTCCATCAAAAACTCAATGTGTCTCTTCTTTATCCCCTTGCCTGTTTACAACAACCTGGGCAAGCACTTGCAAATCTGGGTGTGATTTTTTCTTTTGCTTCAATTTTCTAATTTTCCTTTCGAGGCGCATTGCTAGCCACCATAGACTGTTATAGTCTTTGGTGTTTTTCTGTTTCCTCTTCTTTTCATTGACACTCTCTGTTGTAGGAAAATCTCCCTGCGGATAGGTAGATTGCCTCTAAGAGCTTGACCCTAACACCAGACAGAAAATGCTTAACGTGGACACTGACTTCCTTTCAAATCTATCTAAACTAACACATGAGAAGGAAGGATGACAGAAGTACCTCTTTACTGACGTTTGTCCCTGCACGCTCCGAGTTGTGCTCCAATCCTTTGCTCCTCGCTGAGTTATGTAGACAAACAAGATACAACCACTTCCTACTCTATTGATGTTAGCTTGAAAACAGATCTACCAATTAATGATAAGTTCATGTAACATTAGACACAAACTAGAAAGAAACAGGCCAAGCGTGTCATATTGAGGAGAATAACGACACCAGTACTTACAATCGTAGATGCGAATGCGACAACTTCGTCAAGTCCTCTTCGTCTAACCCTTGCCTGAAAGCTCCACAACTTGGATAACAGCAGCTTCACTGATCACTCTCTTCTGGCTAACTGTGTGTTTCCTCCAATATCATAGGTTTCATACTAGCAGTTCTTCCCCCTTTCCACCATCATAGAGCCTGCTTATATAGGTTAAGAGGAGCTTAACCTCTTGAGTTATCTTTAGAACAAGTTGGGAACTTCCTCCTCAGATCAGGGATCTCTTGATGAAACCAAGAATTCGAATACAACTACCTCCTAATCTCGAAAGATCCTCCCCTTATTCTCCTCAACGGGCCAACTACTACCTCAGATTAGGCAATGCTCCCTTAGAAGGGGCATCAGAGTGTTGTAGCGCTCCCTGGTAAGCTTTAGGGAAGCGCCATCACCTTCAAGATGAGTAGCACTCCTTCAGAGGGGGCAGGGGAGCGTTATAACGCTCCCTGAAGCCTTGTAGGGGAGCGCCAACGCTCCTAAGGCTGCTATAGGGGAGTGCTCCCCCTCAAAACCTTTGTTTCAGAGCTCTATTCAGGTGTTAAGAGTTATTTGACTTCAGTAAACCAGTTCTCCTTCTTCAAATCAAGCACATGAGGTGTTCTAAGTGTCTCCTTAGTGTCGTCGGCATGGCAGTATGCTCGAACATCGTTTGCGACACTTGTGACCAACTTGCGACACTTGCGAAAGTTGTAAGGAGGATGCGACACTTACGACAATTGAGAGGAAGATGCGACACTTATCCAGCTGAGTAATTTTGACGTGCAACAGATTGCCCCCCAAAGTATGAAGTTAGAAGATGCCAACTGATAACTGAAATACTTTGCAGACATCCAAGTAAGGGTATAGACTCGGAGAACCTGACAGAAGCTGCACACAAACATCCAACAAATATCATGACATATTTCAAAACCCAAGGCAGGCATACCTATGCTTGGGTGATCAAGACTTTGCAAGATATGGCCGCCATAAAATACACTGCGGATCCATAATTGTATTGATAAAAATGTATAGCCACCGAAGATACAATGTGGATCTATACTCTAATGACTCGAACCGATCGTAGCCATGAAGAATACACAGTGGATCTACGAGATGAAAAACATAGCCATGACCAATACAAAGTGGATCTATGTTACAGTGTATGTGTTCTTTGTCCAACAGAAATTCCTTCGCAACCTGGGAAAAGCATATATCAAAGTGATCGCTCAACCCAGGGTCTTCTTACCAATCCCAATATGGTACGAATCTGACCATGTGAATAGATGTCCTGATGTTGAACATGGCAAAAACCACTTGATTACCGGTCAATGGTGTAAATCGTTAACAAGTGCGAGGGAGATCACCATTAATGTCAATGATTCCCAAGGTACCCTAGTACATTCCAGCGAATATGAATAGATGAGCTGAGGTTGAACATCCGTGGAATCATTCGATCAGGGGTCAATGATGTAAACCCACTGTCAAATGTGAGGAGACTTGCCATTGAGGCATACAGGTCCCAAAGTACTAATTGGTTTCTAAGTCTGATTCTTGAATAATGTGTTGAAGTCGACAGGAATAGACTCGTCGAGGGAGGGCCTTGATGTATCCCCCATCAACGACACGAAACGGACATGTAGATGTAAATGGCAGATCAAACGGACATGGACTGACACAGGTTTTGAGGCAAGATATTTGGGATGGCTGACTCTCGAGGCGGATACTTCCCTTGAACAATGAGGCACAACAACAAAACGTGACATGGAACAAAACTATGCAGTGGGTATCGTGACTTACGTCGGGTGACCCGAAGGAGTGAAAGGAACTCAAAGGATTGGCTCAGTGCAGAGGTTCAACGGATTATGATATGTGAAAATGACAAAGTGCCGTGTTCAAGGGCGACTCTAAGAAGTGTTGGATGATGTTCTCAAGAGACTGCTTGGCTTGTTCCTTTCAATTTTTCCCCCATCCAGATAGATGAGTACCTCTTTTTGGTTTAATGAGCTCGAGGAGAATAACACGTGCTCAATATAACTCACCTTCGGTAAGTTCCTCTTCCTTTGTTTAATGAACTGGAAGAAGTAAGAGTTCAGTCCCATATGGGTCTGTCGATGTGTGCTTTAACGAGTCCAAAGACAGAAAACTCGAAGGTTTTTCGGGATTATAGAGTTTGGAAAAACACTTAAAAGAGAACTCTCTCAGTTCCTTTTTCGTACAATAGTCCAACGAGACCAAAAAAGGGTTAAACTATCGCTCAAAAGATGCCCTTTCTGACCTTTTAACGAGTGTGAAAGGAAGCAAGGTCACTCGACAATCTTTTCATGTTTAGAGAGTCTGAAAAGGGTTTAAAGGAGACTCCAGGGGGGTTCCTTTTTTGTGTATTCGTATCCGTACGGGTCCGAAAAAGAGATAAAAGTTTACCTGGTTACGTTCTCATATTGTCGAGCTCGAGAACGAACTAAGACTATGCTCATAAGTGCGACAAGGTAGATAATCCATCAGGACTGCCAGGAAACCTGCGATGCCAAAACTACAAACCAGGGTTTAGTGAAGCCATTATGTCATTAGAGAAACCCAAAAAAATGACCATACCTTATAAAAAATGAAAATTTATAAATAACAATTGATTTGAAATTTTATTTACCATTTCATTTTGCAAGGATTTTGGAGTAGTGGAGATTCTCAGTTTGAAGTGGATCTTGTTTTGTTCGCTGCCGGAGCTATGGTCGACCATTTCGCTCGTCGTTCGGACCAGGTAGGTGTTCATCTCATGCTCTTTCAATTGCATGGTTTGGTATTCACTTTCATAGCATTATTTATTTTAAAACACGAAGCCCTAAGTCGCCCCAATTAGAACCAAAACGGCCTCTTTGAAAATTGATGGGAAAACGGGATTTGTTTTGCAAAAACGTTCTAGGAATGGATGGTTAAGATGCCAACGCCCTAGAAGTTAATTATATGGGTTGTTTTTTAGCAAAAAATCCATGGGAAATCCCCCACGCACGCCCACACAGCCATAAAATTGTTTTGATCTTTTAAAACGTTTTTATCATTGTTTGATGAATGTTGAATGCTTAGGAGAGGGCGTGGTGGTTAAAAAGAGTGTGTGGTTACTTTTAGATGGTGTGGGCATCTTATTTCATGTTTTAAATTGCTTTTGAAAATTGCCGAAATTGCCAAAACGTGGAAATAATGGGTTTTTTATTTCTTTCTATTTTGTAGGTAACTTTGGCAATCATGATTGAATGGAAAGAAAGGGAACATGAGATGGATGACTTAGCCACCTTACGGAGTCCTCGTACACGGGCCACTTTGCGAGCTTGTGGTTTGCTCAAATTCTTCAAGTTGCAAAAGATGAAGAAATAGATTTTATTGCTCGAGCATATGATTGGCCTCTAGGATGTTGCAGAACAAGGATTCTGAATTGGCACACAACTTTTAACCATTGAGTTAGAATATGTGTACTTTTGACCAGCCTCTCGAAGAGAGGGGTCCCTATATTGTTCTCCGGGCAGAGAGTGCTACCTGAACAAGTGGATGTGTATCTGGCACGCCACTGCATCCCAGAAGCAAGGCTGGTAGGGGGTAGAATCCCTATCAAGGATATTCGAGATTTGCCCCTCCGGTCTATACTATTTGCTATCACAAGTGTGACAGGTAGCACTAGTGCCCATCTGGCATCAAGATCACAAGTGGCTTATGGTGTTCAGTGTTTGGAACCAACACTGTTTAACTAGAGTGCTACATTTCTTCGAAATGTGAAGGAACAGATCTCACGATGCAGGACTGGACAGAAGCAGTTTGGTTATGGCTCATTTTTTGTCTCATTTTTTCTAGAGCACATCCCCTAGATGCAGCCTCAGATAGTGTTGGCGGTGCGACTAGTTGATGAACCTAGGATGGAGAGGTGGAATAGTCTGTCTCCAAGGCTAGTGTTGGAGTCAGAGTTCCATTTCACTGGCGATTTCTTTGCCTGGCTGAGACGACAGTACCTATGGATAGAGGACTTCCCTTATGCCGATGTAGATTTCCACAGGAGCATGGACTTGATTTTGCCCACGAGGGAAGACTGGGATGAGTCGGGTAAGAGACTGAGCCACACCTTGTCTAGTTTTTGTTTTTAAGTTTTTGATGTATATGTATTTTTGGGGGTATGTAAAAGAGTTTTAACAGATGTATTGTTTCCAACATGCATACAAGGAAGCAGTGCGCCCGGTTGATATACCTGTACTAGGACGTTGCGGAGGCATCCTGGTCGCAGCAGATCTGGCAGTACCAGCAGTAGGTCTCCCAGAGGTTGAGAGAAACCTCCAAGGCCTTAAGATGGGCATCCCTCCTCTGCGGAGGGGGAAAGTGCCTTTACATATGCAGCGACACACTATAGGAGTACCGGAGAATATCAATTCTCTATTGAGGCGCGTAGTGCGCACAGTAGTGTGTTACTCACAACATAATGTAGTGTGGGGAGATTAGAGTCTCTCCAGTGATCACATTTTGTATGCCTTGTCAGGCAACGTTGTATGGGTGAAAAGACCCAATATTTTGTTCTTCTACATACTTTTTGATGTAATACAAACATTTCAATCATGCCATATATATATATATATATATACAGTTTCGAGTTTTTATGATGCCAATGATTTGTACATAATGATGTCTGTGATGTGTTTTAATTTACACGTAATGTATAGTTTTTCTTTCCTTAAATATTATATGTGGGCAAGATACCGATCCATGATATAATTAGCTAATGAATCCGAAACACTATTAAGTTCTCTTGGAATGTGTCTATATTCAATGTAATCGAACATTCATTCAAGACGGAGAACTTTCAAGTGTAGACATAGCAGGATAGGACTATGGATAGCGTAGATGCGGTTGAGTTGATAAACCACGAGTTGGGAGTCTAAGTAAATAATGATACAAGAGATACCTAGGGAGGAGGCTTGGGTCAACAGTCCAATGACAGTGTGATATTCCGCCATATTGTTGGTTGTTGGTCCTAAACAAATGCCTCCTGAACTCACCACCTCATCAAATTGGTAAATAACCTAAGTTGTTGAAGCAATGTTCCGGGTATGTCGGCTAGCGCCATCTGTGAACCCAAAAAAGATAGGAAAGGAAGACGTCATCTGCGCATGAAAACATAGGCACAGTCATGAGTGGCAATGGTAAAGACTCGAGCACGTGAAAGAAATAGACACACCAAACTAAAATACAGTAATGTACAAAGTACATATGCTAGGTGATCTAGGCATAGTACTTCTTGAGGTAAAGCTCGTTTCGGGGCTCTCCCAAGGAAATTCCATCATGATCAACTAATTCATAGGCATTTTTATGTAAGACACGCTTCACGATGTAAGGATCGTGCCACATGGGTTCTAACTTTCCTGTCCCCAATTTATCATGAGCTTGGTCGTAAACGAGGACTAAGTCTCCTTCTGTGAAAGTCCGAGGGTAGACGGATTTGTCATATTGACTTTTAATTCATTTATGATGTGCCTCATTGATGAGAGCAGCATTGCGACATGTTTCGTCCAGTTTGGATAGATACAAGAATCGTTCTTCTTGAGCAGAAGTATGGGGCAGGAGTTCTACTTTCAGTTTGAGTGATGGAATCTCACACTCGATTGGTAGGACGGTTTCAATGCCATAGACCAACTGGAAAGGAGTAAATCCAGTTGAAGTTTTCACAGAGGTGTGATAGGCCCAGAGAGTGGAGAACAGTTGTAAATGCCATGATGTTTTGTTTTCCCCTACCATGCATTGGATCATGGTTTTTAGGACTTTGTTGATAGCCTCAACTTGTCCGTTCGCCTGAGGGTAGTAAGGGGATGAGTTTTCATGGCGAAAACCCAATTTGACATGTAACTCGCTCATCATCTGGTTTTTGAAGTGTTCACCATGGTCAGTGACAATGGCACGTGGTACACCAAAATGATTTATGATGTGGTTGAAGAGGAATAGAGCTGCAGTACGGCCATC
The DNA here is from genome assembly GCA_009831015.1 of Picea engelmannii. Classification (NCBI taxonomy): domain Eukaryota; kingdom Viridiplantae; phylum Streptophyta; class Pinopsida; order Pinales; family Pinaceae; genus Picea; species Picea engelmannii. The sequence goes on from ML826794.1 coordinate 42,526, forward strand.
ATTCAGGAAGGTAGGCATAGCCTTAGCCCATTTGGTGAAGTAGTCGACAGCGACGATAATGTAACCGTGCCCCCTGGCTGAGGTAGGTTTACACTGCATGAAATTGATGGCCCATTTGGCAAAGGGGCTGATGGAGATAATGGGATGTAGCGCCATAGGGTGGGTGCATGCCTTCTTGTTAAAGATTTGGCAGGGTGGGCATTTTTTGACGGTCTCAATGCAATCTTTGAAAATCGAGGGCCAAAAGTAGCCGGCACATAGGATTTTTTGGGTTGTGGCCATCCCGGAAAGGTGACCGCCACAGGCGCCAAGGTGAATCGTTCAAAACGCATTCAACCTCCTCGTGAATTAGACATCGCTGGAGGATGGTGTCGATACCACGGCGATACAAAGTGTCGTCGAGATTGATATAACGACGAGAGTGGTGACGAATGCGTCGATGCTCTTCGCAAGAGATGTTGGGCTGAAAACGTTGGGTTTGGAGGTATAGGAGAATTTTTCTGTACCAAGGATTAGAGGTGTTAATGAGGAAGAGAGATTCATCGGGGAGAGAATCTCTAGGTTCAATGTTTTCATCGGCACGAGGGAGAGCTCAGATGAGCTCGGCAAACACCAAGGATTTTTTGGCTTTGGCCTTCGTAAACTCGAGATCAAATTCTTGGAGAATAACGATCCATTTTGAATATTTTCCCCCAAGTACTTGACATGTCAAGACATGATACATTGGGTTGGAGTCTACAATTACCGTGGTGGTGCGTAATAAGATGTAGTGGCGGAACCTTTGGGCAGCTATGACGGCTACCAGAGCCAGTTTCTCAACATGCGAATATCTGAGTTCGGGTCTAGATAAACTCTTGCTCAGATAATAAATCACATGTTCTTCGCCGTTGGGGTCTTCTTGAACTAACACCATCGCAATGGTGGAGGTAGAAGCAGCCAAGTAAAGGATATAATCCTTTGTATATTCAGGAAGATGTAACAAAGGTGCATGGGTCAAAGCGTGCTTGAGAGCGTCGAATGACCGTTGAGCAGCGTCATCCCAGATGAAAGGGACGTTCTTTTGCAGTAACTGCATAAATCCTTTAGTGATCTCGGCATAATTGCAGATGAAACGACGAAGAAATTTTGCTTTGCCTTGCAAACTTTGGAGTTGGGTTAAATTGGTGGGTGGGGGTAAGGATAAGATGGCCTTGATCTTTAAGGGATCCACCCTGATCCCATCTTTGGAGACAATAAAACCGAGGAGTCAGCCAGATTCGACAGCGAAAATGCATTTGTGTGGGTTCAGACGAATACGGTAGAACCTACATACCAGAAAAATCACGCGTAAATGATCAATGTGATTGGATCGATTTAGCGAATGTGCGGGTAAATCGTCGAGATATGGTTCTGCTATATGTTTGATGTCATGAAAAGCGTATGACATGGCTCGCTGGAAAGTAGCCCCAGCATTTTTAAGGCCAAAAGGTAGCTTTCGATAGGCGAAAGTTCCCCAAGGGCAGATGAAGGCTGTCTTGTGTTGATCTGCAGGCAAGATTTCAATCTGGTTATATCCAGAAAAGCCATCCATGAAAGAGAAGATTACGCTCCCCGCACAATTATCGATGATTTGGTAGATGAAGGGCGTAGGGTAGTTGTCCTTGGGACAAGCTTTGTTGAGATCTCGATAGTCAATGCAAACACGGATGGTCCCTTGTTTCTTAGCAACCGGAACAAGGTTGGAGACCCATTTGGTTAAAGGGATGGGATAGATGAAGCCAGATTTTAGAAGTTTTTCAACTTTTGCCTTTATAGCTGCGATTTTCTTGGGATGAACCGGGCGAAGATTTTGCCGAACCGGTTTCGCGTCAGGGTAGGTTTTAATTTCATGTACGACGATTGAAGGGTCGATCCCTGGCATTTCCTTGTAACTCCATGCGAAGACATCACGGAATTCCTTGAACAAAGTGGTGTAAGAAACCACTTCGTCAGGTGTGCAATTAGCACCAAGGTTGATGTTTTCCATGACATCTTCTTTGATTGAAATGTCAATCGTGATCGTAGTGGAGATGTTACCCATGTTCCCCTCAGAGAGGGTATCTTGTGTGAGGATAGGAGATTACGGAGCTTCGGTAACATCGGGAGGGAAGACAGATCGTATGTCTTGGTGGATTTCTTCCAAAGGCGGAAGAAAAGAGGATTGATGGTGGTTATCATCCCAGGGAAGATCGCCAATGCTAATCATTTCCATGATGGATTCATCCGAAGAAAAATTTTGGGAAATGTAATCAACGACAGACGATAGGGAATCCAACCACGAGGGCACCGAGTAAGTATCGGGTGCCAATGAATTTGAAGTGTTCGAAGAGGGAGAGGAAGATTGAATGGCTACATATGTAGCCTCGGCTAGGCTAGGTGACATAGTGTCATCGAGCACATCGAATTCCAAAGGACTAGGCACAACCCAAGGGTCAGATGATTCTAGGGATTGATAAGGCATAGTCGAGATCATATTGACAATGGAAATATGATGTGTAGTAGGTGGAAGTGGTGTAGGGAAAGTACCCATGAGGCTAGAATCTTTCAATAAGCCAACACCAACGCTTTCATACATAACCGAGTGGTCTCCCAAAAAAGGAATGTTGTTGGTAGCAGAGATGCGAGCGTCGGGTGTGCAAAAATCAAGCTGATCGATGGTAACAATTTTTCCTTGATGGGGGAATTGTACACATCGAAACACCGACGAGGCGATGGTAGTCATGGCATAGAACCAACTTCTTCCAAGTAGTAGGTTGTAATCGAGGGGAGCATCGACTACCTCGACGTCAACGGTAACAGTTTTACCGCCCAACTGAACGGCTAAGGATTGTAATAATCCGTGAGGATGAAAACCTCGTCCATCAAAGGCGCGTAACATGGTAGCGGATTTGTTAAGGGCCGGTGATTTCAAGCCTTTCCAACAGGCTAGAGACATGACACAGGTGGAGGCTCCCTCATCCAGGATAGTCCGGTGGATTTGTTGATTGTGAACAACAACATTGATTTGGAAAGCTAGCTGGTGGGAGAGTCGTAGTTGATGATCGTCCAGATTAAACGTGAGGTTGTTTGATGACTTAGGATCAAAAGCACCGATGGCGGCTAAGAGTGTTCTACGTTGGCTGGGGCAGTGTTGTAGAACTTCCAAGGCGGACATGGCACACGGGGCTTGGGCCAAATCTTCTATGATGTTGTAATTTTGGGCAGCCCGTGAATTAGGATTGAAGGTAGATTTCCGGATGGTGCTCTTAGGAGGGCGTGAGATAGAGTCAAAAGAAGGTTTCTCAATCTAGAGTGGCCCGGATGGAGGGCTAACAGACGGAGGATTGACGGAGGATGGCAACGGGTCTGACGGAGAACCGTTAGCAATCTTCGACTTATCAGGTTTAACTGGCGTGTCATATGTCGCAGAGCGAGTAGTTAGATTAACTCTGTTAAACATGTAAATGTGGGCACTTGTCGAGGCCTCATCATGGGGTTGGTTGCAACTGCCCCCCGGCATGGGGGTTTGTGCAACCAACGATTGTTGCTGTGGAAAAGGCTGAGTGAGCACAGCGGGTTGTGAATTTCCTTTGAAAAGTTTGGCTACTTCATCGCAATGTGGGCAGTCTCGAGTGTAGTGATCGTCACCACAAATGAGACATGGGAATTTCGGTTTTTGTTGCGGTTGTTTTCTGGCAGCGGGGGTTTGTGGTTGGGTTTTGGGTTGTTCGTTGTTATTTTTCTTCTTTGGTTTGTTTCTCACTTTATTCTTGCCCCTAAGTTGTTGTGAAGGGGTTGATTGGACCGCATTCACATCAAAGACCTGAGTTTGAAGGGGGGTAGAAGAGGGTGTAGTCGAAGTGGGAGCAGTCACCGAAGCAGGCCGTTGGTTTGTTCCAGTAGACTGGGTAGCAGATTGGGTTTTGATGGAGCCAATAACTCCATCCGCATGCGAAGCAATCGATGGTTTGGATGGATCGTTAGTGGCACGAGTAGCGTTCGGTATCAACTCATATAGAGTACCAGATTGTGAATAGACTAAGTCTAAGTATTGAGCTCGGGCAATGGCTTCTTCCTCGATGACTACACCACCCATGGCAATGTCACGAGAAATCTGGGGTAACAATGATTTCGTGAACCATTCCGCTAACAATTGGTCAGGAATGACCGCTTTGATTAGCCTTCGCCGTCGTCTCCATTCATGAATGTGGTCGGAGATATGTACGGAAGTTGTCTGACAAAGGGAGGTTAATAGTTCAATACCCGTCTCGTATCGAATGGGTAGTTGGAAGTGTGTGAGGAAGGACATGGCGAGGGAGTTGAAATCGTGAAAAGATGCAAATGGTAATTCAATATACCACTTCGCTGCGATACCCGTAAGTGTTTGTTGGAAAAGACACAAACGAATCGAATCGTCCATGAGGGAGTTGGATGAACACCACAAATGGAAAGTCATCACATGGTTGTTCGGGTTTTCTCCGGACTTTTCGTCAAATTTTGGGATATCAGAAGGAAGTTTAGCTGGAATAGCTGGCCAAACCGGAGAATGATAAATAGGATCATTCGTCAACCAAGACAAGTCTACAAGATCCATGGTAGCTAGAAAAGGTAGTTGTCGGTTAACCTGTGGGTAGTGTTGGTGTGGCAGAGGGACACCAGTGGGGCCCAATACTGGGTTATGTGGATAATTATAACTAGTGGGTCCTCTCATGTGAGGTTGGTTTTGGCCAAGGTACACAAGATTTGAGATGTTTTGAGAAGTATGTGTGAGTGGAGGATAACCGGATGGGTTTTGTGGGTTATAGGGTGGGTTTGGCATTTGTCCATAAGGGGGTTGTTGCGGAGTCTGAACATTTTGTCCTGCCGAGAACTGTGGGTTTCCTTGAAAAGGGATGCTCCACGGATTGGGTGCGGCGGACACATTTTGTCCTTGTGGTTGATGGTAGACTCCGGATTGAAGCTGCCCCCCAGCATGACGGTGCCCCCCGAATGGAATTTGTCCTCCGGTGGGAGGATGCCCCCCAGTATTAGGGTTCCCTCCGAATGGAATTTGTCCTCCGGTGGGAGGATGCCCCCCAGTTTGAGGTAGATTTCCCGGGATTTGAGAGCCAGACATCAATGACTGACCGGTGTCGTCGATCGGGTTAGGACCACCAAGACCGGTCCCTCGGGGTTGTTGGATAGGTATGGAACTTCCCGGTATAACTTGGGTAGTGGTTTGGGAAGTGGTGGCAGTAGAAGCATTCAGTGCTCTGAATCCAAAAGGAAGTGTAGGTCTTGGTGTTATAGGTGTGCCAATCGGAGCTTGATTAACTACTGCATTACCGACGGGGATAGTCGGAATGTGTGGGGCCATTGTCGAATGGGTCGTCTGGAGGGGAATAGTAGACCTTGGGCCAACGGATGGTGTGTTTGGACCAACGGGCAGTGTGGATGTGAAAGTGGTGGTACCGGTGAAATGATTTGGAGGTACAGTGTAGGAAAAAGGTACATCGACACCTTCCCCTATTCCATAAATATCTCACACCAGTCATGGTGGACTTCGAACAACGTCTGCGGTCCAAAAAGGGTCATTGGCTAAAGGGTTTTGAGAAGACCCAGCCGGAATGTCAGAAGGATTAATGACAACAAATTCTCCAGTGGAATTCAGGTGGAGGATCTGTCATTCGTATCCCTCCGGAATGTGGTAAGCTTCCGGAGATTCTGAAACAATTCAAAAATTCTCCAAAGGAATGGGAACTTCTTCCTGGGAAGTTTTAGTATTTTGAACCTCGCTCTGTTGAGGAGATTCCTCCGTAGAATGAGGGGGTAAAGGGGTGTTTCCTTCCATATTTTCTGGAGGAAGTCCCTGTAGCCTCCACGAGCGGCGTGGAGGGTCGATGTTGGTGAAGAAGAGTCAGCGAAAGAGATCTATGGCCAACTAACGAAAAGAAACAACACACGCCAAAAAATCTAAGAATCACAACCAAGCAAACAGGACCTTCTTTTGATGACCGTACTAGTTGGTGATGAAATCCAACGTCGTGTGATCAAGTCTAGAAGGGGCGGGGATAGGGTGGAATAGTTACAATGGCAACCTACTTAACAGACTTACGCCTTGGTGCAAGCTTCCATGTAGTAATTATGGATTTACCCTCCAAGGAGCCCGAGTGAGTTTGACCAATGTCTGCTCCAGGTACAGTGAGACTTCCCGTCACCGTCACCTTGTGTAAGACCCTAAATATTATGGCCACTAAGGTTACCAATTCGCAGTCAGCCCCTGGGTGGGAACAGTCGACAGTCTGATCCGAACGTACGGGCAGGGTATCAAGCCCGAAATCAACTAAAAGGCTTCCACGCAGTAATTGTGGATTTACCTCAAAGTGATCCTCATAATACGATCTTACCACCACAATCAGTTAAACCACAGAGGGTTAGTCCCCGTAGCTTACCCGAATGCGAACTCGTGCGTAACCCCTGTGTGAGAGGGGGATCCCAGGCAGACTTACACGATAACTGGATTTGACTCTCCCTAACTCAGGATGCTAGTGTTTGTTTTGGAAACTTTGGAGAGTTATGCTCGTAGCCTAATCCAAAGTACTAAGCCTATTCTACTGTTGGTGGAGGATCCTAGAAAAGAAAAAGTTCCAAATAATTTTTAATTAGTGTTGATTTTTATGGCTGTTCTTTACGCAAAGGGGTGCATGGAAGTGAAATGAATGGAATTATGACTCAGACCCAAAGAATGCATTGAATATGATAAGCAGTCATTTATTTTCGAAGAACATCTATCTAAGGGAGAGAGAAAGTTCTTTTCACTAACAAGCACTATTAAGGAATGTCCTCAAACAATTCTTTTTCTCAATCAAATCTCGATCCAATGCTAAAACTTTTGAGATGCCTTCTAACATGCACAATCAATCATGAAGATGATTTTTGTCGTTTGTATATGAATAATTATTAATTCAACACAATGCTCGTTTTTCTAATTATCTTCTTGTATAAATGAAAACCAAACTAGCACAAGCAAAAGTCATACAAACAATACACCCTTTCGTTGCAATCAAAACGAAAAGTGAAAGAAAAGAAACAATCAAAGAGAAAAACAAACTTCACACCCAAAAGAAAAAGTTTGAAGAATAATGATCTTAACTACAATTAAGATGAAGAGGTCTGTAGGCCTTTGATGACCTTCACCAGGGTTTTTACTCAATTAAATAGAGAGAAAGACAATGCATGGGTCTCAAACTCCAAATGACAGAAAAACTCAACAACAATGGTGAAGAAGGCTACAAAATCCAAATAGTAAGATGTTCGTTCTTCAAAAAGACAGATGTCAAGGCTGAAAGGGAAGAAACATTGACTCACAAGGTTACTCAGCAGAGGAGACACAGAGGCAAAAACCCAGAAAAAGTAATTCTGGAAGGTTTTTTGGGCCAAAGAGGGCTGGCGCTCTGTTTCCAAAGGCAAGGAGCGTTATAGTGCTCTGTACAAAGCTATGGGGGAGAACTGGCGCTCTATTAACACTAGGACAGGGGCGCCAAGGTCTAAAACTCCCAGAAATGTCAAAAAATCAAAAAATTGCAATCCAATTCCGAAAATTATGCTGAGTATGATGGGGTAGGGAGCCAATTAGCTCATGAAACCAATCAAAAGAGGAGTGAACCAGGTCCGAAACAATCAAGGGGTAAAACTAGGTCAATGAGGAGAAATCAAAACAAGAAGTTTCGATTTGAGGCTAATCTCCCCAGTGGAGTCGCCAGTTTCTGTTGTAGGAAAATCTCCCTGCGGACAGGTAGATTGCCTCTAAGAGCATGACCCTAACTCCAGACAGAAAATGCTTAATGTGGACACTAACTTCCTTTCAAATCTATCTAAACTAACACATGAGAAGGAAGGATGACAGAAGTACCTCTTTACCGATGTTTGTCCCTGCACGCTCTGAGTTGCTCTCCAATCCTTTGCTCCTCGCTGAGTTCTGCAGACAAAACAAGATACAACCACTTCCTACTCTATTGATGTTAGCTTGAAAACAGATCTACCAATTAATGATAAGTTCATGTAACATTAGACACAAACTAGAAAGAAACAGGCCAAGCGTGTCATATTGAGGAGAATAACGACACCAGTACTTACAATCGTAGATGCGAATGCGACAACTTCGTCAAGTCCTCTTCGTCTAACCCTTGCCTGAAATCTCCACAACTTGGATAGCAACAGCTTCACTGATCACTCTCTTCTGGCTAACTGTGTGTTTCCTCCAAGATCATAGGTTTCATACTAGCAGTTCTTCCCCCTTTCCACCATCATAGAGCCTGCTTATATAGGTTAAGAGGAGCTTAACCTCTTGATTTATCTTTAGAACAAGTTGGCAACTTCCTCCTCAGATCAGGGATCTCTTGATGAAACCAAGAATTCGAATACAACTGCCTCCTAATCTCGAAAGATCCTCCCCTTATTCTCCTCAACGGGCCAACTACTACCTTAGATTAGGCAGTGCTCCCTTAGAAGGGGCATCAGAGCGTTGTAGCACTCCCTGGTAAGCTTTAGGAAAGTGCCAGCGCCTTCAATATGAGTAGCGCTCCTTCAGAGGGGGCAGGGGAGCGTTATAACGCTCCCTGAAGCCTTGTAGGGGAGCGCCAACGCTCCTAAGGATTCTATAGCGGAGCGCTCCCCCTCAAAACCTTTGTTTCAGAGCTCTCTTCAGGTGTTAAGAGTTATTTGACTTCAGTAAACCAGTTCTCCTTCTTCAAATCAAGCACATGAGGTGTTCTAAGTGTCTCCTTAGTGTCGTCAGCATGGCAGTATGCTCGAACATCGTTTGCGACACTTGTGACCAACTTGTGACACTTACAAAAGTTGTAAGGAGGATGCGACACTTACGACAATTGAGAGGAAGATGCGACACTTATCCAGCTGAGTAATTTTGACGTGTAACACTCTCACGAGCTAGATTTTCAAATGCAGCATCGGTTTCTGCAAAATTATCAGATAGCTTATTGTATCTTTCTTTTATTACCCTCTCTAAGACCTCCTGCTGAGCGATCACTTCTTTGAGATGCTTGATTTTCTGCGTTTTCTTCGACTTAGTGATCCTTGATGTTTCCCCTTCCTCGGTGTGAGTAAAGGTCTCACAATTCTGTGCAAACTCAATGGAATGTTCAGGACTCTTGATGGCAGGGCTCTCATCTTCTTGCTCTGGTTCTGAGTCTGTGTAGGGCAGGTTTAAGATGTTTGTTTTCCTTTCTGTAGGCTGCTCTGTAGTAGTTTCAAAATTCGATTTTTTCTTTGACCTGTGAGATTTTACACCAGAGATTATATCTTCTGGAGGTCCTGGAAGGGTTCTCCTCTTCCCGGAACTTCTTTGAGGAGTCAATTACTTCTTTCCAGCTTTCCCATGTTCATTCACGGGCTGAGTTTGAGTTTCAAAGCCCTCCCAAAAAAGAAAATGTTGCAGGTCCTCCCCTTCTGTCTTAGCTCCTCCAGAATGATCAATTTAATGAGGCCAAAGTGGCAAAGAGTGTTCTTCATGCTTAGAGGTTTAGCTCTAATCTTTTTACAGACCTTAGTTAAGCTCTTATGTAGGAAGAAAGGTAGATTTAGGAGAGTTTTACCTGTGAAATGATCTAAGAGCTTGAAATGATAAAACATCAGTTTTTCATACTTGACTTCTGAATTTATGTAGAGTTGGATGCCCTTAAACAAATCCTTTCACTCATCCTCTAAGTGGGAAATTGGCATGCTCTTCTTCCATGCATTATGCCTGAATTATTCCTTCAAATATGCTCTGAAGTTTAAGTTTTTGGTGGCAGTAGTTTTGAACTTACTCTGGCCCGACCTTGGTAAGCTGGTCACTGCACCGATGGAAGCTTCATCCACGATGATCTCCAAGGACCCAACATAGGCCTTACTTCCATCAAACATTTTAGCAAACGCTTCTGTTGTTGATTGATGACGGCCATTCTGTAACCTTTCAACAAATTCCATACAACCTGCGTTTGAAAAGTGTTTTTTCACTTCTGTATGCGTCTGTAGGAAGGATAGACTGTCCAATTCCTTTCTCAGTAAAGAACCACTGCGTCTCCTTGCCATCTGAAACTCAAAACTTGAGACGATTCTGCACACCAAACACTGCAATCTGATGTTCGGGTCGAGGTCTTGCGCTGGTGAAAGCACTCGGCTCTGTCTTTCAACAAAAAACTTAACAAACATTTGTGAGCGATGCATGTTGGGGAAGCGATGAGCTGGTTTGATGTCACCAGCCAAGTAGTACTGCACCTGTACCTACGATAATGGATTCAAATTCGCCATTTCCAACGCCATGATTGTGAAGCATGCATTACTAAATGAGATCCACTTTGCAATCCGAGTTAGATGTGCAAACCCGAGTCTCCATCATTATCCGCTTTCACCAGCGTATCACACTTGATTGCATGATGTGGGCTGAACGTATCATCATTAGATTTTTTAAAACGTGGATAAAACGCACGTGATTCCCGCTTTCACCTGCGCGCAACCCGTGAGAAGTGCTTCTCGGCTGTTGAAAACCGCCGCTTTCACCAGCGCACCACCCGTGAGAAATGCTCCTTAGCTGTTGAAAATAGCCACTTTCACCAGCTAACCATCATCCTTAAAACATGCATTAGTTGTTGAAATCATTTTATGAAAATTTTAAAGAGAAGACCTTTATGGGTCGTCTTATTTCTAAGACAAAAATCAAAACCTAAGTCTTGCTACTAGAAAAACTCAAAACTAAATTTGAGAAAACTACCAATAGCCATGCTATCAACCACAAAATGCAACCATGGTGACGGATTCATTTTGGGAGCTAACATTTGGCTCCAACTGGGATGGGCATCTCCTTGTGAGGTGACCAAGAACCTAGCTAGAATCAGTAGCCTTTATTACAAAATTAAAAAGAAATCTAAAAAAAAATTTGTTGGTACCATTGGGCATGGAGTTATTCAAGTGACAGAAACAAAGAAAATAGAACTGAAAAGAATATGTACAAGTAGAACAGGGATTTTAAGAAAAGCCTTATGAAAAATATGTCTTCAGAAAGCGCCCGTTGAAAGGGCCACCTGCTACTTCCTCGCCTGAAAGATTTTGGAGAACAAAGGTATTGTTTTGTTGCACCTCTATTATGACAAAAGGACCTATCCAAAGAGCCTCAAATTTGTCATGTTTCCCCCTCTCTTGCCTTGCTGCATCCTCATTTGAGAAGAGTTGTAGCTTGATAAGCACCAGTGCTCTGTTGCTCCAGGAGAAAAATACTTATGAATAAGATTCCTCCAAAATCCTATGCCATTATCCTGTGGTCAATTTCTTGTAGCCTGCCTGAAGTCTACCCTGCTTATTCATGCACTGAAAAACTAAAAAACATCTAATTGCTCGTATTGCGAGCTTATTCTTCTACCTACTTCTACACTAATCAGTAAACTGGCTCTTATTAAGTGAATTCATGCTTCCAATGAAGCCATGTCAGGAAATTATTTACTAATAACATCCTTGATCTTAACCCAAAAAATGATGGAAGCCATATCATGCAAAAATATAGTTGATAATAGAAACAAAATTGTCCCTCGTCTGACAAAATTGTTTTGATATTTATGCTGCTCATAAATTCCAAATAGTTTGTAATAGGGTCATAAAAACCATGAAAGAATACCTCTTTGAGCTACTGATCCAACTGGCTGTATTTAAGCTGTTGATTACTTTCACTTATCTCAGTGCTGAATGTGGACTGCTCAACTTTTGTTAGAGAAAAATGCAAGCTCAACAGCTGATCTAAACCTTTCTGCTCTCCTGCGCCATACCTCTATAATCTGATTTCATCAAGATGATATGCTGGCTTGACACAGCAAACAATTTCCTTTCCAATAATAATATCTTTGTGGGATATATCAAGACTAGAAAGATCTTCAACAGATTCACGACAAGCATCAATAACAACATGCGCATACTTTTGATCATCTCTCTGCTGAAAAGAAGAGCTAGATGAAATTTGAATAAAAAATAAGTCTTCACAAACCTTAACATTTCCTTTCTCATCACCGTATTGGTCGAATATAGGAGGATCAAGATAAGATCCTAATGACAGAGATGAAGTTTCTTGAATAGCAGGATCAACAATAACATCATGAAACGAAATTGGAAAAACCTCACCTCGTTCCTCGTCATAATTTGAAATATAATATTCATAAGGAGAAAGAAGATCTTTCTGGTGTTCAAACTGAAGATTAGGCAGTCCCTGCAAATCTAGAAACTGTGAGCTGCCCTCAACATCTTCTACAGATCTGAAACTATCACTTGTTATCTTGTCAATCTGCTCATCACCCTTCAAGTCTCCATGTTTGCTATAATTTTCCTGTGTCTGCAAATTTGAAAGCTGAGGGCTGCTCATAGATCTGAAATATGTTGATCTATTACTTTCTCCTGTTGATATATGCATTGGTTCTTCAACATCAATACATCCAAAAGAGACATGTTTATTTTGATCAATATTCAAAACAACAGACACATTTGACATGATGTCGGATATGTTACTATTATCATTCAACACTTCTTGTCCTACATGGTAAATTTCTTCTTCAACAAATAAAGCTTTATGAAACGAAGAAAACTCTTCACAACATCCTTCAAAAAGATATTCAAGTGGAAAATAATCTTTACAAAAGGAATTGAAGGCTGAATGGAAATCTGTCAAAGAACTAACACTTGCATTAGGAAGAGACCGGCACTATTCATGAGCAATTCCCTCGAATGAGAAAAAGAAGAGCCGGATCTGAAAATCCTCATGTACAATTTCAAGTCGATGAGTAAAATCATGAAAATCCAACAAGTGTTCAGCTAGCACTTCTCATTCTTCTCCTCGAAATCTGGGAAGGTTATTTTCCCATTCATCTCTACTAGACACTGGATTAGGGAAGCCAGAAATACTTGAGAAATTGCAGAACGCATACCTCTTGGCTAAGATCTGATTCATTTATATACCAGTGGAGTCACCAACAAATCCGTCCTTCATGGAGTCGCCAGATAGATGATGTACAACCGATAGTGTCTACTTCTTGTCTATCATCAACAACTAGATCTGCTGTGTCGTTCTTCCAAGGAAGCTGAGCTTCAGCACTCTCTCCTCGGCAACGACGCCAATTTGTTATCACTCCAAGAAACTCCTTAGGGTTGTAGGCTAAGGATGCTTGGTAACTTAGAAATAATGTGTATAGGTGCTTGGAACAATGGGGTCTTTAATGATTAATGTAACAGACAACTCATACATCTAAAGAAACAGTGCTTTCAGGAAACAATAATCAGATCAAGTAAATTGAAAGGAGAGGATGAAAAACACTATTCTTGATTGCCAAATACAAGTGAATGTAGGGCTTAATGCAAGATAGAGAGAAATCCTTTACTTCAAGTCTATGAGCTCAATAAAGAGATAACAGTCTTCATGAACTAAAATAAACTAAAACAAAGTACAGAAAGGGAAAGATGGATATTTCTGATATTGAAAATGAAAGGGAACTGAACTTTATTTCTGCAAATAAGAGTCTATACAGTAACACAAACTATCTCCCAGTTTGAACCCTTGTCTCTTAGAAAAGATAGGCATTTATAGCCTTTTACAATCAGTTTTAAAGATCCTAAAAACTTAGATCTGTATCTAAAAATAGCAATTCAAATCTAACTAAACAACTTGATAATAAAGACTTAAAGACTAAACTAGCATTCGAATTGTCTTCAATCTCAAAATTCGACATCTGTATTCTTCAGCTTCTAGAATCTGTGGTGTCATGAAAACATGTAGAGGCACCTGTCTTGGCAGCTGGATTTCTTCAGTTGTTCATAGTAGATACTTTAGGAATTTGTTTTAGCATGTGGTTCTCAAAAACTCCCACGAATCTCTGATGCAGAGTTTTTTTCGAGCAAGTTGTTATCCTTTTGATACCCTGGAACCTCTTTAAAACCTATGAAAAATGAATTGCTCCGTCCTTAGCTTTCAAAAATGCTTTTTCTTCTTTCACCAGCTAACTCGCCTTATGATTTGCTGGTTAGCTGGTGAAAGTGTTGTCTTTCACCAGCTAACTAGTCGTAAAAATTGCGCTGTGCACTGGTGAAAGCTCTGCCTTAGCCCAAAATGAACTTTCATCTCCAAAACTGTGATTCCATCAAAAACTCAATGTGTCTCTGCTTTATCCCCTTGCATGTTTATAGCAACCTGAGCAAGCACTTGCAAATCTGGGTGTGATTTTTTCTTTTGCTTCAATTTTCTGATTTTCCTTTTGAGGCGCTTTGCTAGCCACCATAGACTGTTATAGTCTTTGGTGATTTTCTGTTTCCTCTTATTTTCCTTGACACTCTCAAGAGCGAGCTTTTCAAATGCAACATTGGTTTCTGCAAAATTTTCAGATAGCTTCTTGTATCTTTCTTTTATTACCCTCTCTAAGACCTCCTACTGAGCGATCACTTCTTGGAGATGCTTGATTTTCTGCGTTTTCTTCGACTTAGTGCTCCTTGATGTTTCCCCTTCCTCGGTGTGAGTAAAGGTCTCACAATTCTGTGCAAACTCAATGGAATGTTCAGGACTCTTTATGGTAGGGCTCTCATCTTCTTGCTCTGGTTCTGAGTCTATGTAGGGAAGGTTTAAGATGTTTGTTTTCCTTTCTGTAGGTTGCCCTGTAGTAGTTTCAAAATTCAATTTTTTCTTTGACCTGTGAGATTTTACACCAGAGATTCTATCTTCTGGAGGTCCTGGAAGGGTTCTCCTCTTCCTGGAACTGCTTTGAGGAGTCAATTTCTTCTTTCCATCTTTTCCCTGTTCATTCACGGGCTGAGTTTGAGTTTCAAAGCCCTCGCAAAAAAGAAAATGCTGCCAGGTCCTCCCCTTCTATCTTAGCTCCTCCAGAATGATCAATTTAATAAGGCCAAAGTGGCAAAGAGTGTTCTTCATGCTTAGAGGTTCAGCTCTAATCTTTTTACAGATCTTAGTTAAGCTCTTGTGCAGGAAGAAAGGTAGATTTAGGAGAGTTTTACCCGTGAAATGATCTAAGAGCTTGAAATGATACAACATCATTTTGTCATACCTGCCTTATAAAGTTATGTAGAGTTGGATGCCCTTAAAGAAATCCTGCCACTCATCCTCTAAGTGGGAAACTGGCATGCTCTTCTTCCATGCATTATGCCTGAATTCTTCCTTCAAATATGCTCTCAAGTTTAAGCTTTTGGTGGCAGTAGTTTTGAACCAACTCTGGCCCGACCTTGGTAAGTTGGTCGCTGCAGTGATGCCAGCTTCATCCACGATGATATCCAAGGACCCAACACAGGCTTTACTTCCATCAAACGTTTTAGAAAATGGTTTTGTTGTTGATTGATGACAGCCATTCTGTAACCTTTCAACAAATTCCATACAACCTGCGTTTGAAAAGTGTTTTTTCACTTCTGGATGCGTCTGTAGGAAGGATAAACTGTACAATTTCTTTCTCAGTAAAGAACCACTACGTCTCCTCGCCATCTGAAACTCAAAACTCGAGACGATTTTGCACACCAAACACTGCAATCTGTTGTTCGGGTCGAGGTCTTGCATTGGTGAAAGCACTCGGCTCTGTCTTTCAACAAAAAACTTAACAAACATTTGTGAGCGATGCGTGTTGGGGAAGCGATGAGCCAGTTTGATGTCGCCAGCCAAGTAGTACTGCACCTGTACCTACGATAATGGATTCAAATTCACCATTTCTGACACCATGATTGTGAAGCATGCGTTACTGAATGAGATCCGCTTTGCAATCCGAGTTAGACGTGCAAACCCGAGTCTCCATCATTATCCACTTTCACCAGCGCATCACACTTGATTGCATGACGTGGGCTGAACGTATCATCATTAGATTTTTTAAAACGTGGATAAAACGCATGTGATTCCCACTTTCACCTACGCGCAACCCGTGAGAAGTGCTTCTCGGCTGTTGAAAACTACCTCTTTCACCAGCGCACCACCCGTGAGAAATGCTCCTTAGCTGTTGAAAATAGCCACTTTCACCAACTAACCATCATCCTTAAAACATGCGTTAGCTGTTGAAAGAATTTTATGAAAATTTTAAAGAGAAGACCTTTATGGGTCGTCTTATTTCTAAGACAAAAATCAAAACCTAAGTCTTGCTACTAGAAAAACTCAAAACTAAATTTGAGAAAACTACCAATAGCCATGCTATCAACCACAAAATGCAACCATGGTGACAGATTCATTTTGGGATGTAACATTTGGCTCCAACTGGGATGGGCATCTCCCTGTGAGGTGACCAAGAACCTAGCTAGACTCAGTAGCCTTTATTACAAAATTAAAAAGAAATCTAAAAAAAATTTTGTTGGTACCATTGGACATGGATTTATTCAAGTGACAGAAACAAAGAAAACAGAACTGAAAAGAATATGTACAAGTAGAACAGGGCTTTTAAGAAAATCCTTATGAAAAATAGGTCTTCAGAAAGCGCCCGTTGAAAGGGCCACCTGCTACTTCCTCACCTAAAATATTTTGGAGAACAAAGGTATTGTTCTGTTGCACCGCTGTTATGACAAAAGGACCTGTCCAGAGAGCCTCAAATTTGTTGTGTTTCCCCTTCTCTTGCCTTGCTGCATCCTCATTTGAGAAGAGTTGTAGCTTGATAAGCACTAGTGCTCTGTTGCTCCAGGAGAAAAATACTCGTGAACAAGCTTCCTCCAAAATCCTATGCCATTATCCTGTGGTCGGTTTCTTGTAGCCTGCCTGAAGTCTACCCTGCTTATTCATGCACTGAAAAAATGAAAAAGATCTAATTGCTCGTATTGCGAGCTTATTCTTCTACCTACTTCTACATTAATCAGTAAACTGGCTCTTATTAAGTGAAGTCATGCTTCCAATGAAGCCATGTCAGGAAATGATTTACTAATAACATCCTTGATCTTAACCCAAAAAATGATGGAAGCCATATCATGCAGAAATATAGTTGATAATAGAAACAAAATTGTCCCTCGTCTGACAAAACTGTTTTGATATTTATGTTGCTCATAGATTCCAAATAGTTTGTAATATGGTCATAAAAACCATGAAAGAATACCTCTTTGAGTTGCTGATCCAACTGGCTGTATTTAAGYTGTTGATTACTTTCACTTATCTCAGTGCTAAATGTGGACTGCTCAACTTTTGTTAGAGAAAAATGCAAGCTCGGTAGTTGATCTAAACCTTTCTGCTCTCCTGCACCATACCTCTGTAATCTGATTTCATCAAGATGATATGATGGCTTGACACAACAAACAATTTCCTTTCCAATAATAATATCTTTGCGGGATATATCAAGACTAGAAAGATCTTCAACAGATTCAYGACAAGCATCAATAACAACATGCACATACTTTTGATCATCTCTCTGCTGAAAAGAAGAGCTAGATGAAATTTGAATAAAAAATAAGTCTTCACAAACCTTAACATTTCCTTTCTCATCACCGTATTGGTCGAATATAGGAGGATCAAGATAAGATCCTAATGACAGAGATGAAGTTTCTTGAATAGCAGGATCAACAATAACATCATGAAACAGATTTGGAAAAACCTCACCTCGTTCCTCATCATAATTTGAAATAGAATTTTCATAAGGAGAAAGAAGATCTTTCTGGTGTTCAAACTGAAGATTAGGCAGTCCCTGCAAATCTGGAAACTATGAGCTGCCCTCAACATCTTCTGCAGATCTGAAACTGTCACTTGTTATCTTGTCAATCTGCTCATCACCCTTCAAGTCTTCATGTCTGCTATAATTTTCCTGTGTCTGAAAATCTGAAAGCTAAGGGCTGCTCAAAGATCTAAAATATGTTGATCTATTACTTTCTCCTGTTGATATATGCATTGGTTCTTCGACATCAATACATCCAAAAGAGACATGTTGATTTTGATCAATATTCAAAACAACAGACACATTTGATATGATGTCGGATATGTTACTATTATCCTTCAACACTTCTTGTCCTACATGGTAAATGTCTTCTTCAACAAATAAAGCTTTATGAAACGAAGAAAACTCTTCACAACATCCTTCAAAAAGATATTCAACTGGAAAATAATCTTTACAAAAGGAATTGAAGGCTAAATGGAAATCTGTCAAAGAACTAACACTTGCATTAGGAAGAGACCGGCACCATTCATGAGCAATTCCCTCTAATGAGAAAAAGAAGAGCCGAATCTGAACATCCTCATGTACAATTTCAAGTCGATGAATAAAATCATGAAAATCCAGCAAGTGTTCAGCTGGCACTTCCCATTCTTCTCCTCGAAATATGGGAAAGCTATTTTCCCATTCATCTCTACTAGGCACTGGATTAGGGAAGCCAGAAATACTTGAGAAATTGCAGAACGCATACCTCTTGGCTAAGATCTGATTCATTTATATACCAGTGGAGTCGCCAACAGATCCGTCCTTCATGGAGTCGCCACTGAATTCGTCCTTCATGGAGTCGCCAGATAGATGATGTACAACCGATAGTGTCTACTTCTTGTCTATCATCAAGAACTAGATATGTTGTGTCGTTCTCCCAAGGAAGCTGAGCTTCAGCACTCTCTCCCCGACAACGACGCCAAACAGAAAACTCATACATCTAAAGAAACAGTGCTTTCAGGAAACAATAATCAGATCAAGTAAATTGAAAGGAGAGGATGAAGAACACTATTCTTCATTGCCAAATACAAGTGAATGTTGGGCTTAATGTAATATAGAGAGAAATCCTTTACTTCAAGTCTATGAGCTCAATAAAGAGACAACGGTCTTCATGAACTAAAATAAACTGAAACAAAGTACAGAAAGGGAAAGATGGATATTTCTGATAATGAAAACGAAAGGGAACTGAACTTTATTTCTGCAAATAAGAGTCTATACAGTAACACAAAATATCTCCCATTTTGAACCCTTGTCTCTTAGAAAAGATAGGCATTTATAGCCTTTTACAATCAGTTTTAAAGATCCTAAAAACTTGGATCTGTATCTAAAAATAGCAATTCAAATCTAACTAAACAACTTGATAATAAAGACTTAAAGACTAAACTAGCATTCGAATTGTCTTCAATCTCAAAATTCGACATCTATATTCTTTAGCTTCTGGAATCTGTGGTGTCATGAAAACATGCAGAGGCACCTGTCTTGGCAGCTGGATTTCTTCAGTTGTTCATAATAGATACTTTAGGAAATTTGTTTAGCATGTGGTTCTCAAAAACTCCCACGAATCTCTGATGCAGTGTCTTTTCCGAGCAAGTTGTTATCCTTTTGATACCCTGGAACCTCTTTAAAACCTGTGAAAAATGACCTGCTCCGTCCTTAGCTTTCAAAAATGCTTTTTCTGCTTTCACCAGCTAACTCGCCTTATGATTCGTTGGTTAGCTGGTGAAAGCACTCTCTTTCACCAGCGAATTGGTCGTAAAAATTGCGTTGTGCACTGGTGAAAGCTCTTCCTTAGCCCAAAATGAACTTTCATCTCCAAAACTGTGATTCCATCAAAAACTCAATGTGTCTCTGCTTTATCGCCTTGCATGTTTACAGCAACCTGAGCAAGCACTTGCAAATCTGGGTGTGATTTTTGCTTTTGTTTCAATTTTTTGATTTTCCTTTTGAGGCGCTTTGCTAGCCACCATAGACTTTTATAGTCTTTGGTGATTTTATGTTTCCTCTTCTTTTCCTTGACACTCTCACGAGCCAGCTTTTCAAATGCAGCATTGGTTTCTGCAAAATTATCAGATAGCTTCTTGTATCTTTCTTTTATTACCCTCTCTAAGACCTCTTGTTGAGCGATCACTTCTTTGATATGCTTGATTTTCTACGTTTTCTTCGACCTAGTGCTCCTTGATGTTTCCCCTTCCTCGGTGTGAGTAAAGGTCTCACAATTATGTGCAAACTCAATGGAATGTTTAGGACTCTTGATGGCAGGGCTCTCGTCTTCTTGCTCTGGTTCTTAGTCTGTGTAGGGCAGGTTTAAGATGTTTGTTTTCCTTTCTGTAGGTTGCTCTGTAGTAGTTTCAAAATTCAACTTTTTCTTTGACCCTTGAGATTTTACACCAGAGATTATATCTTCTGGAGGTCCTGGAAGGGTTCTCCTCTTCCTGGAACTGCTTTGAGGAGTTAATTGCTTCTTTCCAGCTTTCCCCTATTCATTCACAGGCTGAGTTTGAGTTTCAAAGACCTCCCAAAAAAGAAAATGTTGTCAGGTCCTCCCCTTCTGTCTTAGCTCCTCCAGAATGATCAATTTAATAAGGCCAAAGTGGCAAAGAGTTTTCTTCATGCTTAGAGGTTCAGCTCTAATCTTTTTACATACCTTAGTTAAGCTCTTGTGCAAGAAGAAAGGTAGATTTAGGAGAGTTTTACCTGTGAAATGGTCTAAGAGCTTGAAATGATACAACATCAGTTTGTCATACCTTCCTTCTGAAGTTATGTAGAGTTGGATGCCCTTAAACAAATCCTGCCACTCATCCTCTAAGTGGGAAATTGGCATGCTCTTCTTCCATGCATTATGCCTGAATTCTTCCTTCAAATATGCTCTGAAGTTTAAGTTTTTGGTGGCAGTAGTTTTGAACCAACTCTGGCCCGACCTTTGTAAGCTGGTTGCTGCAGTGATGGCAGCTTCATCCACGATGATATCCAAGGACCCAACATAGGCTTTACTTCCATCAAATGTTTTAGCAAACGCTTCTGCTATTGATTGATGACAGCCATTCTGTAACCTTTCAACAAATTCCATACAACCTGCATTTGAAAAGTGTTTTTTCACTTCTGGATGCGTCTGTAGGAAGGATAGACTGTCCAATTCCTTTCTCAGTAAAGAACCACTGCATCTCCTCGCCATCTGAAACTCAAAACTCGAGACGATTCTGCACACCAAACACTGCAATCTGTTGTTCGGGCCGAGGTGTTGCGCTGGTGAAAGCACTTGGCTCTGTCTTTCAACAAAAAACTTAACAAACATTTGTGAGCGATGGTATTGGGGAAGCGATGAGCCAGTTTAATGTCGTCAGCCAAGTAGTACTGCACCTGTACCTGCAATAATGGATTCAAATTCGCCATTTCCGATGCCATGATTGTGAAGCATGCGAACTATTGAATGAGATCCGCTTTGCAATCCGAGTTAGACGTGCAAACCCGAGTCTCCATCATTATCCACTTTCACCAGCGCATCACACTTGATTGCATGACGTGGGCTGAACGTATCATCATTAGATTTTTTAAAACATGGATAAAATGCACGTGATTCCCGCTTTCACCTGCGCGCAACCCGTGAGAAGTGCTTCTTGGCTGTTGAAAACCGTCGCTTTCACCAGCGCACCACCCGTGAGAAATGCTCATTAGATGTTGAAAATAGCCACTTTCACCAGCTAACCATCATCCTTAAAACATGCATTAGTTGTTGAAAGCATTTTATGAAAATTTTAAAGAGAAGATCTTTATGGGTCGTCTTATTTCTAAGACAAAAATCAAAACCTAAGTCTTGCTACTAGAAAAACTCAAAACCAAATTTGAGAAAACTACCAATAGCCATGCTATCAACCACAAAATGCAACCATGGTGACGGATTCATTTTGGGAGCTAACATGCCCATTAGAAGCATCTCTAATGGCTTTCCTAGTAATTTTACATTTTTATCATACCAAGGGTTGGTTGTTCTATTATTCTTTTTATGGGACACCTCGAAAGAGAACTTGTTAATGGAAGTGGAAAGGGTAGTTGTAAAATTATGATAGAGTTCTTCAATGTTGTCCTTATAAGTTAGGAGTTTTAA
>ML826795.1:41009-51573 GCA_009831015.1 Picea engelmannii
ATAGAGGAGAATATGCAGACAAAGAGATATGTTTGAAATGTGGGAATAACAGGTACCATAAAACAAATAAAAAAGGAAAATCACATGGTCCTCCTCATAATATATTGAGGCACATGCCTATAATCCCAAGGATTCAAAGGCTCCTTAGTTGCAAATAATTATCTATGTTGCAGGTATGGCATGCCTCGCACAAAAGTGAATTGGGAGTTATGCGAATCCCAATAGATTCAATAGCCATGAAGCATATAGAGGATACATAGACTGAAAAATTCAAGGATGAAGTACGAAGTCTACGACTCAGGATAGGCATGGATGGAGTCAACCCATATTCCCTCCAAAACACCAACTATTATGTTTGGCTTGTAGTTGATCCAGGTGGATATTGGTGGCCACCCACATTTTCCAACTCGCTCAAAACAGTTTTCTGGCAATTTTGGCAATTTACTATTTTTAGTCGTTTTTAACTTCTGGGGCCATTTTGAGGACCTAAATGAAGGTTTTTCAGGATAGAGCTTCTCAATTATAGTCAAAGGCTTTGATTGAGCCCCCAAAATGAATCTTCTTGATGATACCTTTCCAACGGGCTATCGTGTGCCTAAAACGAAGATCGTATGCAAAAGTTACGACCCCGAGAAGTTGATGTACTAACTTACCCAAATGGGGCCCACATGACTTTTTGCGCTTCATCTCCTAGGGTTAGGTTTTTGGATGTCTAGGGTTTTTGACATTCCCGTTTATGGTAAAAATGCCTTCAGAGCCTCATTGTAATCATCTTCTTGTGAATGAGCACAACTGTCGCATCACTTCTCAGAGGTAAGCCGCCACCATTCCAGTAAGCTTGTTTCCGCTGCGTTTTACAGTTTCAGCTTATTTCCTTATTGAATAGAAAAACAATTTTGTTGTATCTCTGTTATTTTGTGTTAAGCATATTTTAATAATTTGTATTCATTTCGTTCTTCTCATAAAATCTGGATCAATGGTATCAGAGCGGTTTGCTCCTTGTCGTCTTAATTCATGTTCCCAACAAGGTCAGGGTACAAAGAATTGGGTCTCGAGATTGCTTCTCTTGAGGACAAAATCTCTCGCACACCCAAACGACCTCTCATGGTAGGACAAAAGATCCTTTCAAAATGTTTCTTGAGGAAGCCTTCACACAGCAGAGGAACGAGATGATGGATAGTTTCACGCAAATCCTTCGGTGGCTACCAACAAACGATGCATCTTCCTCGAGTAGAGGTGCCGCCCCCTTCAAGGTACAAATCAAATTCGATATTCCTATATTTGAAAGTCAGATAAACACAAATGTTGTATACAAGTGGTTGAATCTACTAGAATGGTATTTTTCTATCCATAACTTTTTGAATAGAGAAAAGATTAATTTTGCACTCCTCAAAGTCGTTCCCCATGTCAAAGATTGGTGGGAAAATTTCTGGAAGCAAAAGGAAACAGAGGAACCCTCATTATTTATAGTCACGACCACCTAGGAATCCTTCAGGGATGTTATTAAGGAACAATACTACCCTGTCGGAAGTGATGACGACTTATATACCAAATGGACCACACTTTAGCAAGAAAGAGACAAAGCAGTGCCAGAGTTCACAAATATCTTCCATACCTTGCGCACCAAGAGGGGTATCAAAGTTTCAGAGCGACATCTGGTGCTCAAGTATCGCAGTGCTCTACATAGATACAACCATACTAAAATGAAATTTCTGGACATCTCATCCTTGGGCGCGGCCTACCGATATGCCGTCAAAATCGAGCAGAAGCTCAAACAAAAGATGCGGCAATTTGGGCCTGGGAACCCTTCACAACAAAAGCCAGGAAGGGGAGGCCCCAACCCACAGAACAAAGGATAGAGCAAAGATGGACAATATGAATACAACCAGTCCAAGCTACAAGCAAAGAAGGACACCGGAAATATAAAGAAAGATAATGGGAATTGGTGCGACTTCCATAAGAGCCCTTGGAATAAAATTGTTGACTGTCAGTCAAAGAAATCACTGGTGGCCAAAGTGAAAGCCTCTGAATCAGATTCAGATTCAGACTCTAAGTAAGAACTAGAAAGGGGAAGACGGATCATTAATGTGGAACCCATTTCTACCATTGCTACCACCAAGCTCCAACCTAGTGAACCAAATGAGATAGAAGAAGGTGAGCGCTTCTTCCATTCACAGGTGTGGGTAAAAGGCACCCCACTGCACTTCATCATTAATAGTGGTAGCCAAAAGAACCTCATCTCTCTTCACCCACAACCCTACACCATTGGATGGCTCCACCAAGGAAGCGATCTCTGTGTCAACCAATAGTGTCAACTGTCGTATGGCATCAAGCCCTTCAAAGACGAGGTATTGTGTGATGTAGCTCCTCTCGAAGTTTGTAATGTTCTTTTGGGACAACCTTATTTATGGAAACATCATGTTGTATATGAGTCTAGGCCTCGTAGTGTTATTATTACTTTGAATAGGAAATTGTACAGGATACTCGGGGCAGTCCCTCCTAGTGTTATTTCCTTTATCTATGCCAAGCAATGCAGGAAGTTCATCTCTCAAACCAAGAAATTTGTTTTATTCGTGATTCACTCTTAGAGTGAGTGAAAGATCGCAGCCACATCTAGGGCCTCTGTGGTCGATCTCTCCGCACAACAGAAGCAAGTGGATAAGGTCGTGGAAGAATAATCAAATATCTTCTCTTCTCCTACCGGAGTACCTCTGCACTGCCAGGCCAAGCATCCCAACGATCTGACCCTAGGCACACCACTACCCAATGGGTCAGTCTACCGTCGCTCTCTGTTAGAAAACGAGGAGATCAACAGGAAGATCCAAGAAATGCTCCACAAGGGGCACATACGTCCCATCTCATCACCTTATGGGAGTCCAATCGTGTTGTTGCAGAAGAAAGATGGGACCTAGCGACTCTGCATTGATTACTGAGCCCTAAATAAAATCACAGTCTAAAACCGATACACGATTCCCCGAATCGACGACCTATTTGATCAGCTCATGGGGGTCAAATAATTCAATAAGATTGATCTAAAGCCTGGCTAACACCAGGTCCCAATAGAACAGATAGATGTATGGAAGACTGCCTTCAAGTCAAAAGAAGGTCTTTTTGAATGGCTGGTCATGCCCTTTGGTTTGACAAATGCTTCAACAACTTTTATGAGGATGATGGACGATATCCTACGACCTTTCACCAATACTTTTGTAGGATATGGGTGGCAATTCTTTTGAGCTCAACATTCCCCCTTTCCTTGGCCTACACCCAGTCTTCAACGTGTCCCTCCTTCAACCATATTTCCCACCATTATTAGACACCTTAGAGATAGCAGAGCAGTTGACAATGACAGATCTCAACCCTGACTGCATGCAACAGTTATCTAGTGATCATATTATAGAGACAAAAATCAAGTACACTCGACAACAAAGGATCCATCTTTATCGAGTCATCAAAGCAGGGCAACTCCTACACTAAGGCAAGTGGCTCACTCGAGGCCAAATATAGTAGAAATTTTCTCGTCTGGTGGTGGAACTCAATGCAATGGAGACCATTGCTTCCTAAGGAGGGAGGATTGATCTAGGTGGATATCTGTGGCCACCCACATTTTCCAACTCACTCAAAACAGTTTTCATGCAATTTTGGCAATTTACTATTTTTAGCCATTTTTAACTTCCGGGGCCATTTTGAGGGCCTAAATGAAGGTTTTTCGGGATAGAGATTTTCAATGGTAGTTAAAGGCTTTGATTGAGCCCCCAAAATGAATCTCCTCGACGATACCTTTCCAACGGGCTATTGTGCGCCTAAAATGGAGATCGTATGCAAAAGTTACGACCCCAGGAAGTTGATGTACTAACTTACCCAAACGAGGCCCACATGACTTTTGGCACTTCATCTCCCAGGGTTAGGTTTTTGGATGTCTAGGGTTTTTGACATTATTGTTTATTGTAAAAAGGCCTTCAAAGCCTCATTGTAATCATATTCTTGCGAATGAGCGCAACCGTCACATCTCTTCTCAGAGATAAGTCGCCACCATTCCAGCAAGCTTATTTCCACTGCATTTTACAGTTTCAGCTTATTTCCTTATTGAATAGAAAACCGATTTTACTATATCTTTGTTATTCTGTGTTAAGCATATTTTAATAATCTGTATTCAATTCGTTCTCCTCATAAAATCTGGGTCAGTGGTATCAGAGCAGTATGCTCCTTGTCATCCTAATGCATGTCCCCAACGAGGTCAGGGTACAAAGAATTGGGTCTCGAGCTTGTTTCTCTTGAGGAAAAAAGCTCTCACACACCCAAACGTCCTCTCATGGAAAGAGAAAATAAATATGATGGGGCAAGAGATCCTTTCAAAATGTTGCTCGAGGAATCCCTAACGCAACATAGGAACGAGATGATGGATAGTTTCACGCAAATCCTTCGGCGGCTACCAATAGGCGACAAATCTTCCTCGAGCGGAGGCGTCACCCCCTACAAGGTGAAAATCAACTTTGATATTCCTATATTTGAAGGCCAGATAGACGCAAATGTTGTAGACAAGTGGTTGAATCTACTAGAAGGGTATTTTTTTGTCCATAACTTTTCAAATAGAGAAAAGATTAATTTTGCACTCCTCAAAGTCATTCCCCATGTCAAAGATTGGTGGGAAGTTTTTTGTGAGCAAAAGGAAACAGAGCAACCCTCATTATTTATAGTCACGACCACCTAGGAATCCTTCACAGATGCTATTAAGGAACAATACTACCTTGTCAGAAGTTATGACGACTTGTATACCAAATGGACCACACTGCGGCAAGAAAGAGACCAAGCAGTGCAACAGTTCACAAATATCTTCCATACCTTGCGCACCAAGCCGGGTATCAAAGATACAGAGTGACATCTAGTGCTCATGTATCGCGGTGCTCTACATAGATACATCCATACTGAAATGGAATTTTTGGACATCTTTTTCTTGGGCACGACCTACCGATATGCCATCAAAATCGAGTAGAGGCTCAAACAAAAGACGCGGCAATTTGGGCTTGGGAACCCTTCACAGCAAAAGCCAGGAAGTGGCAGCCCCAACCCATAGAAAAAATGACAAAGAAAATATGGATAGTATCAAGACAACCAGTCCAAGCCGCAAGCAAAGAAGGACACCAGAAAGACAAAGAAAGATATCGAGAAGTGGTGCGACTTCCATAAGAGCCCTTGGCATAACACTGCTGACTGTCGCTCAAAGTAGTTGCTGGTGGCCGAAGTGAAATCCTCTGAATTAGATAGGGATTTTGACTCTGAGTTAGAACCAAAAAGGGGAAGACGGATCATTGACGTGAAACCTAGTGCCACCATTGCTACCACCAAGCTCCAGCCTGGTGAACCAGACGATCCAGAAGAAGACGAGCACCTCTTCCATTCACAGATGTGGGTAAAAGGCACCCCGCTGCACTTCATCGTTGATTGCGGTAGCCAAAAGAACCTCATCTCAGCAGAGGTCATCAAGTGGTTGGCCCTGTCGACAACGCCACACCCAAAACCCTACACCATTGGATGGCTCCACCAGGGAAGCGATCTTTGCGTTAGCCAACAGTGTCGAATATCATACGACATCAAGTCGTTCAAAGACGAGGTATTGTGTGATATAACTCTTCTCGAAGTTTGTAATGTTCTTTTGGGCCAACCTTATTTATGGAAACTGAAATATCCCTGATTCCATTGATCGAGATATTTGCTACTGATCTAATATTATGTCTTGCAGATCTGATAAACTGGGGGTTTCTGGATGCATTTCAGTTGTATGTTTGAGATCTTAATGGTTATTGCATGTGCATGTGGGTTATTGCATGTGCATGTTGGTCATTGCATGTGCATGTTGGTTATTGCATATGCATGTTGCATATTTAAGGTTTAAACAACATATAAAGGATGCATGCAAAAGTAGAGAACATCAACTACCCAATATCATGTAAAATAACGGTTCGAGCATGGAAATACAATAGCCTACTGGAAATATAGAATATAAGCGTCAGTCAGATCTCATGGATCAGTACTAGAATACAATCAAATAACATAAAAATACCCGTGATCAGAAGATGATGGCAGATCTGATGCATGCACGGATAGATCGTCAAAATATCCGATTCCAGAGAAATACGGTAACCGCTACCAGCTGGAAAACTCATCCGGAAGAATGGACCATCGAAATGCACTGGAAACTACTCCAATAGAAGCGACCTGGCCTCTAGACTGAAATGGATGAGTGTCAGATCTCGGATCCGGTCTCTAAGGCACTGGATCTGGACCCCTGGGGGGTTTGCACCCCTCCTGGAGCACTGGATGCGCCCAAAATGATTCCACCAACAAAATCTACTGCTATATGGCTCAAAACGATCATCTCGCCAAATAAGGAAATGGGTCGGAAGGATTTGTCCGGATATGCTCTGAAACTCTGCATGCAACACCAAATGTCTGTTCGGAAGAGCTGCGCCCTAAATGGCTGAATGAGTTGATATGCAAGATTTCACCATCAGAATCTGATGATAGGTGTCTCAATAGAAGCGCCCTAGCTGGATCTCAAATGGGTTCGAAGGAAACTACAATCTGGATATGGGTCTCATGCAATTCTCCAAACCCTCAAACTAGCTTGCGCCCTCACTGGCTGAGTTACGCACTCTGCAATGGATACTCCTGAAAAGTACGGTGAAATACCTAGATGGTATCTCTGATGGGCTAGGGTGTGTCTCTCAACACCGAAACCGATCAATGGTGGTGGTTTCCTCCAGAAATCCACAAAACAGTAAGGTCGGCTCTCCTCCTCCTCTGGGAACTCTCAACATCAAATCACAACAATGCATAATGAGGAATTATGTCAAATTCCTCCCTTTATACCTTTCCCAAACTAATTCACCATTGACCTCACTTAAGCTAGGTGCTTTTCCTCCTAAAGTGATTTATTTGTCAATTAAGTCCCCCTTTAACACCTTTTCATTCTAATTCTTCGTTGACTTAGGCTTAAGTGACTTTTCCTAAGTATTTTGGCTTAATTCATCGTTTAGCCATCAATTCCTCCTTATTTCTCCATCTTGTTCCCTGTTTGTGCCTGACTATAGTCTACGGGAACATATAGACTACTAAGTCACTCCCTACTGGCCTACTCTTGGGAATGGGACATCATAGAAACATCATGTTGTATATGAGTCTAGGCCTCGTAGTGTTATTATTACTTTGAATAGGAAATTGTACAGGATACTCGAGGCAGTCCCTCCTAGTGCTATTTCCTTGATCTCTGCCAAGCAATGCAGGAAGTTCATCTCTAAGACTGTGAAATTTGTCTTCTTCGTGATTCGCTCTCAGAGTGAGCGAAAGATCAAAGCCACATTTAGAGCCTCTGTGACCAATCTCTCCACACAACAGAAGCAAGTGGATAAGGTCGTGGAAGAATACTCAAATGTCTTCTCCTCTCCTACCGGGGTACCTCTGCACTACCGGGTCAAGCATCCCATCGATCTGACCCCAGGCGCACCACTACCCAATTGGTTAGTTTATCGCTGCTCTCTGTTAGAAAACAAGGAGATCAAGAGGAAAATCCAAGAACTGTTCCATAAGGGGCACATACGTCCCAGCTCATCGCCTTGTGGGAGTCCAATTGTGTTTGTGCAGAAGAAAGATGGGACAGCGACTCTACATTGATTATCGGGCCTTGAATAAAATCACAGTCTGAAATCGGTACCTGATTCCCCAAATCGATGGCCTCCTTGATTAGCTCATGGCGACTAAATACTTCAGTAAGATTGATATAAAGTCTCGCTAGCACCAAGTCTCAATAGAACAGAGAGATGTATGGAAGACCACCTTCAAGTTAAAATAAGGTCTTTTTTAATGGTTGGTCATGCCCTTTGGTTGGACAAATTCTGCAACAAATTTTATGAGGATGATGGATGCTATGCTATGACCTTTCACCAATACTTTTGTAGTGGTGTATCTGGATGACATCCTCATCTACAAAAAGACTTGGGCGGAACACTTGCAACATATTCAACAGGTTCTGAACACCCTACGATAACACGAACTATATAAAAACTTGGAAAAATGCTCCTTCGGCATGGACAAGTTCCATTACTTAGGATACATTGTTGGTCGGCATGGTGTGCATGTGGATCCAGCTAAGATCCAGGTCATTTGTGACCGGCCATCCCCAACCACACTCATTGAACTTCAGAGCTTCTTGGGTCTCGCCAATTTCTATCGCAGGTTCGTGTTGGGATTCTCTCATATCGCATGGGCCCTCAACAAAGTAACCAGGGGTGGCATTAAGGAAAATTTTATGTGGGGCATGTCCCAACAACAAGCCTTCAATGACTTGAAGAAGCGTTTGTGCTCATCCCCAGTACTTTCATTACCGGACCTACAACATCCCTTTGAGATCAAGATAGATGCTTCAGACTATGTTGTAGGTGTCGTTCTCACTCAACACGACCACCCTGTGGCATACCATAGTGAGACACTATTAGATGTTGTTCGTAAGTACCCTGCTTAAGACAAAGAAATGTACTCCATTGTGCAAGCCTACCACCAGTGGAGAAATTACAATCTTGGGAAGGAGATAGTCATCCACACTGATCACAAGCCACTACAGTTCATGAAGAGCCAAGGAAAATTGTAGAATGACCGCCATCAGAAGTGGTCCACATACTTACCGCAGTTCCACCTCAACATCAAGTATAAAACATGAAGTACCAATCGAGTTGTTGATTGCCTCAGCTAACCTCCAGTCGCGACACTCACGATGGTGCTAGACTCTTGCGGCCATGAGACCTCCGGATGGCCCCACCTCTACAAGACAAACCCAGACTTCTCCACCACCTACCAAATGTTGGGCGCTAACTCAATGGTCGCTAACCTCCATCTTCAAGACGGGTTTTTGTGTCGTTTGGGCCATCTTTGTGTTCCATCAAGCGAGTGCACAAAGTTTATTTGGGAAGCTCACTACAGTCAGGTGGCAAGACACTTTGGCGCCGAAAAGACAGTTCATGGCAATCCATCTCAATGGACTACATGTCGGGCCTCCCGTCCACCAAGAGG
Organism: Picea engelmannii; assembly: GCA_009831015.1. Lineage (NCBI taxonomy): Eukaryota > Viridiplantae > Streptophyta > Pinopsida > Pinales > Pinaceae > Picea > Picea engelmannii. The sequence goes on from ML826795.1 coordinate 50,070, forward strand.
GGAAATGACTGTGTTTTTGTGGTTGTTGATCGTTTTTCCAAGATGGCGATTCTATTCGCGTTCAAGAAGAACATCACATCAGAAGTCATTGCCAAGATATTCTTTGAATGAGTATGTGTACATTTTGGGATCCCACAAACCATTATCTCAAACCGTGAAATTCGATTCCTCAACACATTCTGGTCGAGCCTTTGGTCACTGCTAGATACTAAGCTCACCAAATCCACTGCTTTCCACCCCCAGAAAGATGGCCAAATTGAGGTCGTCCATGGGATGATTGTACATATCCTACGCATATACAATTAAAAACACCCCCACACATGGGATGAGAGTATTCCCTATGACATAGCTACAACCAATCCCTTCATAACTCAACTGGAAACAACCCATTTCAGGTGGGGTTGGGATTCCAACCATTGGGCCCCATGGATGTTTCACTACCCCTGGTGACCACCTCGATCAAATCATCCTCTGCTCCACTAAAAGATGAGAAAGATACTCCTTTCATTGAGCGGATCCAGCACATCCGCCAACAGGTTCAGGATATTCTACAGAATTCTAATGCCAAGTACAAGCAACGCCATGATCAACATCGGGTGCCACATAAGTTTCAGGTGGGAGACAAAGTTTGGTTGCACTTGCATAAAGAACGCCTTACAGGGCCCCATCGAAAGCTTTGCCCACTCCATTATGGGTTGTACACCATCACCAAGGCTATGGGTGACAATGCTTTTGAGCTCAACATTCCCCCTTTCCTTGGCCTACACCCAGTCTTCAACGTGGCTCTCCTTCAACCATATTTCCCACCATTATTGGACACCTCAAAGATAGTAGAGCGGTTGACATGGACAGATCTCAACCCTAACTTCATGCAACAAGAATCTAGTGATCAGATTGTGGACACACAGATCAAGGACACTCGACAACAAAGGATCTAGCTTTATCGAGTCATCAAAGCAGGGCAACTCCTACACCAAGGTAAGTGGCTCACCCGGGGCCAAATTCAGCAGAAATTTCCTCGTCTGGTGGTGGAACTCAATGAAACGGAGACCATTGCTTCATAAGGAGGGAGTATTGATCTAGGTGGATATCGGTGGCCACCCACCTTTTCCAACTCACTCAAAACAATTTTCTTGCAATTTTGGCAATTTACTATTTTTAGCCATTTTTAACTTTCGGGGCCATTTTGAAGGCCTAAATGAAGGTTTTTCAGGATAGAGATTCTCAATGATATTTGAAGGCTTCGATTGAGCCGTCAAAATGAATCTCCTCGACTTTATTTCTCCAAATAATATAGATATTGATATATATAATTTTTAATTGAACTTGATCTCTATTTAAATATCCTCCATATACCGCCTCCTTGTATGTTAAGGAAGATATACAATGTCTGTATTAGAACATACACTCTAATTGCATCTTAGTAAGATATGTGCAAATAACACATAGAATAATCTAACTACACTGGATTCAGATAGGAAAAATAGCCATGTGAAGATTCACG
>ML826795.1:72957-83237 GCA_009831015.1 Picea engelmannii
TTGCTTCCTACCTGGGCAATTTTGTCTATCTCTCTTGCTACTATCTCTTGTTATGGTTTGCTCTGGCTATTGGATGAAGAAGTAAGGCACTACCCTCCTTGGAGACTATTTCTTGCTTTTATGGTGGATTTTCTTGGTTAAAAGGAGTTTATGTTGTTAATGCTTCGACTAGGTAAGGATTCTTTCATTATATTGCTTCTTTTCTTGGTCACAAGGTTAATTTGCTAATCTTTTGGAGAGTATAAGGGCATACAAGTCGTCATGCTTCTTTAGGGTTTCTTATGTGCATTTAGGCTTAAATTTGAATTTTATGACGTAAAGTTGCAAAGTAAGGTTTGGTGTCCCCTTACTTTGTGGTTTACCTTAATTTTAAGTGGACAAACACTTGTAGTAGGATTTGTATAAATAGAGATCATTTCATTTGATTTATATCTGATAACTCTCCCATCTTGGAGAGGCTACTTGAATGAAAATTTGCACCCTACTTGGGCAATTTTGTCAATCTCTTTTGCCACTATCTCTTGTTATGGGTTGCTTTGGCTATTGGATGAAGAAGTATGGCGCTAGCCTTCTTGGAGACTATTTCTAGCTTTTATGGTGGATTTTCTTGGTTAAACTGAGTTTATCTTGTTAATGCTTAGACTAGGTAAGTAATCTTTCATGTTATTGCTTCTTTTCTTGGTCACAAGGTTAATTTGCTAAGCTTTTGGGTAGTATAAGGGCATACAACCCCTCATGCTTTTCTAGGGTTTCTTATGTGCATTTTAGGGTTAAATTTGAATTTTATAAAGTAAAGGGGCAGAGTAAGGATTCTTGTCACTTAGTTCGTGGTTTACCCTAATTTTAATCGGACAAACACTTGTATTAGGACTTGTATCAATAGAGATCATTTCATTTCATTTATATCTCATAACTCTCCCATCTTGGACAATATACTTGGCTTAAAATTTCACCCTCCTTGGGCAATTTTGTCTATCTCTCTTTGTACTATTGCTTGTTATGGTTTGCTTTGTCTATTGGACGAAGAAGTAGGGCGCTAACCTTCTTGGAGACCATTTCCTGCTTTTATGGTGGATTTTCTTGGTTAACAAGAGTTTATCTTTTTAATGCTTGGACTAGGTAAGGAATATTTCATGTTATTGCTTTGTTTCTTGGTCACAAGGTTAATTTGCTAAGCTTTTGGGGAGTATAAGGCCATAAAATCCCTCATGCTTATTTAGGGTTTCTTATGTGCATTTTAAGGTTAAATATGAATTTTATAATGTTAGGGGCAAAGTAAGGGTTGTTGTCCTCTTACTTTGCGGTTTACTCTAATTTTAAGTGGACAAACACTTGTAGTAGAATTTGTATAAATAGAGATCATTTCATTTCATTTATATCTCATAACTCTCCCATCTTTGATAGGATACTTGGCTGAAAATTTGCTCCCTACTTAGGCAATTTTGTTTATCTCTCTTGCTACTATCTCTTGTTATGGTTTGCTTTGGCTATTGGACGAAGAAGTATGGCGCTACCCTTCTTGGAGACCATTTCTTGCTTTAATGGTGGATTTTCTTGGTGAAAATGAGTTTATCTTGTTAATGCCTAGACTATGTAAGGAATCATTGATGTTATTGCTTCTTTTCTTGGTGACAAGGTTAATTTGCTAAGCTTTTGGGTAGTATAAGGGCATACAACCCCACATGCTTTTCTAGGGTTTCTTATGTACATTTTAGGGTTAAATTTGAATTTTATAATGTAAAGGGGCAAAGTGAGGATTCTTGTCACTTAGTTTGTGGTTTAGCCTAATTTTAATCGGACAAACACTTGTACTAGGATTTATATCAATATTGGTCATTTCGTTTCATTTATATATCATAACTTCCCATCTTGGAGAGTATACTTGGTTTAAAATTTCACCCTACTTCGGCCATTTTGTCTATCTCTCTTGGTACTATCGCTTGTTATGGTTTGCGTTGGCTATTGGATGAAGAAGTAAGGCGCTACCCTTCTTGGAGACCATTTCCTGCTTTTATGGTGGATTTGCTTGGTTAACATGAGTATATCTTGTTAATGCTTGGACTAGGTAAGGAATATTTCATGTTATTGCTTCTTTTCTTGGTCACAAGGTTAATTTGCTAAGCTTTTGGGGTGTATAAGGGCATACAATCCCTCATGCTTATTTACCGTTTCTTATGTGCATTTTAGGGTTAAATTTGAATTTTATAATGTAAGGGGAAAAGTAAGGGTTGTTGTCCCCTTACTTTGTGGTTTACCCTAATTTTAAGTGGACAAACACTTGTAGTAGGATTTGTATAAATAGAGACCATTTCTTTTGATTTATTTCTCATAACTCTCCCATCTTGGAGAGGATACTTGGCTGAAAATTTGCGCAATTTTGTTTATCTCTCTTGCTACTATCTCTTGTTATGTTTTGGTTTGGCTATTGGATGAAGAAGTAAGGAGCTTCCCTTCTTGGAGACTATTTCTTGCTTTTTTGGTGGATTTTTTTGGATAAAAGGAGTTTATCGTGTTAATGCTTGGACTAGTTAAGGAATCTTTCATGTTATTGCTTCTTTTCTTGTTCACAAGGTTAATTTTCTAAGCTTTTGGAGAGTATAAGGGCATACAACCCGTCATGCTTCTTTAGTGTTTCTTATGCGCATTTTAGGGTTAATTTGAATTTTATAATGTAAATGGGAAAAGTAAGGGTTGTTGTCCCCTTACTTTGTGGTTTACTCTAATTTCAGGTGGACAAACAATTGGAGTAGGATTTGTATCAATAGAGATCATTTCATTTCATTTATATCTCATAACTCTCTCATCTTGGAGAGGATACTTGGCTGAAAATTTGCGACCTACTGGAGCAATTTTGTCTATCTCTCTTGCTACTATCTCTTGTATGGTTTTCTTTGGCTATTGGATGAAGTAAGGAACTACGCTTCTTGGAGACTATTTCTTGCTTTTATGGTGGATTCTTTTGGTTAAAAGGAGTTTCTCTTGTTGATGATTGGACTAGGTAAGGAAACATTCATGTTATTGCTTCTTTTCTTGGTCACAAGGTTAATTTGCTAAGCTTTTGGGGAGTATAAGGGAATACAACCCCTGATGCTTCTTTAGGCTTTCTTATGTGCATTTTAGGTTTAAATTTGAATTTTATAATGTAAAGGGGCAAAGTAAGGGTTGTTGTCCCCTTACTTTGTGGTTTACCCTAATTTTAAGTGGACACACACTTGTAGTAGGATTTGTATCAATAGAGATCCTTTCATTTCATTTATATCTCATAGCTCTCCCATCTTGGAGAGGATACTTGGCTGAAAATTTGCACCCTACTTGCAATTTTGTCTATCTGTCTTACTACTATCTCTTGTTATGGTTTGCTTTCGCTATTGGATGAAGAAGTAAGGCGTTACCCTTCTTGGAGACTATTTCTTGCTTTTATGGTGCATTTTCTTTGTTAAAAGGAGTTTATCTTGTTAATGCTTGGAATAGGTAAGGAATCTTTCATGCTATTGCTTCCTTTCTTGGTCACGGTTAATTTGCTAAGCTTTTGAGAAGTATAATGACATACAACCACTCATGCTTCTTTAGGGTTTCTTATGTGCATTTTAGGGTTAAATTTGAATTTTATAATGTAAAGGAGCAAAGTAAGGGTTGTTTTCCCCTTACTTTGTGGTTTACCCTAATTTTAAGTGGACAAACACTTGTAGTAGAATTTGTATAAATAGAGATCATTTCATTTCATTTATATCTCATAACTCACACATCTTGGAGAGGATACTTGGCTGAAAATTTGCTCCCTACCTAGGCAATTTTGTCCATCTCTCTTGCTACTATCTCTTGTTATGGTTTGCTTTGGCTATTGGATGAAGAAGTAAGGTGCTACGCTTTTATGGTAAATTTTCTTGGTTAAAAGGAGTTTATCTTGTTAATGCCTGGACTAGGTAAGGAATCTTACATGTTATTGCTTCTTTTCTTGGTCACAAGGTTACTTTGCTAAGCTTTTGCGGAGTATAAGGGCATACAACCCCTCATGCTTCTTTTGGGTTTGTTATGTGCATTTTAGGGTTAAATTTGAATTATATAATGTAAGGGCAACATAAGGGTTGTTGTCCCGTTACTTTGTGGTTTCCCTAATTTTAAGTGGACAAACACTTGTAGTAGGATTTGTATAAATAGAGATCATTTCATTTCATTTTTATCTCATAACTCTCAGCTTGGAGAGCATAGTTGGCTGAAAATTTGCGCCCTACATGGTAAAATTTTGACTATCTCTCTTGCTACTATCTCTTGTTATGGTTTGCTTTAGCTATTGGACGAAGAAGTAAGGCGCTACCCATCTAGGAGACCATTTCTTGCTTTTATGGTGGATTTTATTGGTGAGAGTTTATTTTGTTAATGCTTGGACTAGGTAAGGAATCTTTGATGTTATTGCTTCTTTTCTTGGTCACAAGGTTAATTTTCTAAGCTTTTGGGGGGTATAATGGCATACATCCCCTCATGCTTCTGTAGGGTTTCTTATGTGCATTTTAGGGTTAAATTTGAATTTTATAATGTAAAGGAGCAAAGTAAGGGTTCTTGTCCCCTTACTTTGTGGTTTACCCTAATTTTAAGTGGAAAAACACTTGTAGTAGGATTTTTATAAATAGGGATCATTTCATTTCGTTTATATCTCATAAATCTCCCAGCTTGGAGAGGATACTTCGCTGAAAATTTGCGCCCTACTTGGGCAATTTTGTCCATCTCTCTTGCTACTATCTCTTCTTATGGTTTACTTTGGCTATTGGATGAAGAAGTAAGGTGCTACCCTTCTTGGAGACCATTTCTTGCTTTGATGGTGGATTTTCTTGGTTAAAAGGAGTTTATCTTGTTAATGTTTGGAGTAGGTAAGGAATCATTCATGTTATTGCTTCTTTTCTTGGTCACATGGTTAATTTGCTAAGCTTTTGTGGAGTATAAGGGCATACAACCTGTCATGATTCTTTAGGGTTTCTTATATATATTTTAGGGTTAAATTTGAATTTCATAATGTAAATGGGCAAAGTAAGGGTTGTTGTCCCCTTACTTTGTGGTTTACCCTAATTTTAAGTGGACAGACACTTGTAGTAGGATTTGTATAAATAGAGATCATTTCATTTCATTTATATCTCATAACTCTCCCATCTTGGAGAGGATACTTGGATGAAAATTTGTGCCCTACTTGGGCAATTGTGTCTATCTCTCTTGCTACTATCTTTTTTATAGTTTGCTTTGGCTATTGGTTGAAGAAGTAAGGCACTACCCTTCTTGGAGACCATTTCTTGCTTTTATGGTGGATTTTCTTGGTTGAAAGGAGTTTATCTTGTTAATGCTTGGACTAGGTAAGGAATCTTTCATGTTATTGCTTCTTTTCTTGGTCACAAGGTTAATTTGCTAAGCTTTTGGGGAGTATAAGGGCATACAACCCCTCATGCTTCTTTAGGCTTTATTATGTACATTTTAGTGTTAAATTTGAATTTTATATTGTAAAGGGGCAAAGTAAGGGTTGTTGTTAGGGACCTAACCCTAACGTAGGTAGAACAATATATTCAGATGTAATAAAGGTCAATATTAATAAGGCCTTGCAATAAAGTAGGATAAGTCGAATGTAAGAAGACCTAATAAAAGCTTCCGCATGTAAGAAGACCTAATAAGTCGAATGCAAACCCTTGTCTGTAGAACCCTTGAATACCTAACCCTTGGTGACGAAAACAAAAAAAAAAATTAAAATAAACAAGATCTATTTTCGCGCAACTGTGTTCAGGTTGCCAAATCACTACACATTTGTTCCTGGTTAAGAATTTGGGCATTTCATTACTGCAGTATTCTTCAGATCAGAGTATAACTCCGCAAGTGTAAAGTCTGGAAATTTTTGCACCATTATTTGAGACCTATTCCATTGGATTTATCTCTTCGCCCTTATCACATTCATACATATCATTTTTCAGCAAAATTTTGACCCCACCCGCCCTGTTTCGGTTCCCTCGTTATCATGGCCCATACCCGTAGCCAAGACTTGGAAGCTCGCTTCAATACTCTTTCAATCTAATCTCACAGAGACCCAACAAGAAGTGAAACAACTCAGTGCCAATGTTTCCACCCTCAATACAAACATGCAGTCTTCCATCGCCGCCTCAATCGAGGAACTGAAACAAGACATGACTACCCAACTTGAATCTGTCGTTTCGATGATCTGCACCAAGTTGCATATCCCTGCAGATAACCCTTTATTTGACCCACCTTCACATACCGAAGCTGAAACTTCCTCTCATTCCCATAATTTTCAGTGCCATCACTTTCAGCGTGACCTACACCTTTCGCAAGTGGATGTGACCAAATTTGATGCCTCGGATCCCACTGGTTGGGTAACCCAAATAGAACATTATTTCTCTTTATACGACATTACAGATGACTTGGCCAAACTCCGGTATGGTGTTCTTCATCTAGATCAACAACGTTGGCAATGGAGAAAAACTTCTCGTCAAGGGTATATTGCTTGAACACACTTTGTGGCAGAGGTTTATGAATGCTTTGACACTGACACCAACCATTTAGGCCGTTTGACAAAGTTGAAACAATCCGGAATAGTGGAAGACTTTATAGCTCTTTTGAGCGCCTGGCTTTTCGGACAAAGGGCATGTCTGATGCCTTTTTTCCGAGAATGTTTTATTAGTGGCCTCAAGGATGATATTTGTGCCCATGTCCTCATGGCTCGGCCTCAGAGTTGGGTTGAGACTACTAAAAGAGATAAATAAGCACAACAGGTTGTATCTTCTCAAAATCGGAAACCCTCCTTTATTCCTCGCACTAAACCATGAAATCCCACTACCCCCTCTGTTCCACTAAAGTTCCAAAAATTGATCAGGGCTGAAATGGTTGAATGCCAACTCAAAGGCCTTTGTTATAATTGTGATGACAAATATTTTTCGGGCCACAAGTGTCAGTCACATCTTGCTTTACGTCTAACAACTAGGTCAGAAGTAAGGAATCATCTTGCTTTACGTCTAACAACTAGGTCAAAAGTAAGGAACACATCATCATCTTGCTTTACGTCTAACAACGAGGTCAGAAGCAAGGAATCGTCTTGCTTTACGTCTAACAAATAGGTCAGAAGCAAGGAACACATCATCATCTTGCTTTACGTCTGACAACGAGGTCAGAAGCAAGGAATCATCTTGCTTTACGTCTAACAACTAGTTCAGAAGCAAGGAATACATCATCATCTTACTTTACGTCTAACAACGAGGTCAGAAGCAAGGAATCATCTTGCTTTATGTCTAACAACTAGGTTAGAAGCAAGGAATACCCACAATGTCTTGTTTTACGTCTAACAACGAGGTCAGAAGCAATGACTCATCTTGCTTTACGTCTAACAACGAGGTCAGAAGCAAGGAATTCCCACAACGTCTTGCTTTACATCTAACAGCGAAGTCAGAAGCCATGACTCATCTTGCTTTACATCTAACAGTGAGGTCAGAAGCAAGGAACAAATATATACTCCCCCTTTCAGGGAGGGTCCTTTCGGACTACCAAGCTTATCTCGAAAGTGTTCAAACTTTACACGAGATAGACGTTTGGTCAACACATCAGCAACATGTTCATCCGTGCTAATGTACTGGAGCTTCAAGGCTCCTCTCTGTACCATGTCGCGGATGAAATTATAGTGGATCTCTATGTGTTTCGACCTGTCATGGAATACAGGATTCTCTGTCATCTTTATGCAGCTCTGGTTGTCACATAGGATCGTGGTTGCTTCCATCTCTAGGTCAAATAGACCGGTCAACAACTTTCAAATCCATATAGCTTCGCAGTTAGCAGAACATGCGGCAATGTACTCTGCTTCCGCTATGATGAGAGCAATATTGGATTGCTTCCTACTCTGCCACGAGATCATGGTTGATCCCAAACTGAAACAACATCCGGAAGTGCTTTTTCTGTCAGCAACACTTCCTGCCCAATTTGAATCAGTGTATCCACTCAATGTGAAGTTATGATCTCCATCATAGCTGAGACCATAATCCATTGTACCTTTAAGGTACCTCATCACATGTTTTGCAGCCACTAGGTGAACACGCCTGGGCTCTACTAGAAACTAACTCAAGGTGTTTCGACCAACAGCTTCAGCTTCGCTTCCATGGGTGTATTCATGGAATTACATTTTAGCATGTCGAATATGTTTAAGATTTCGACTATGTACTTCCCTTGGTTAAGGAAGATCCTTTGTGGACTCTACCATACCTCAAGGCCTAAGAAGTAATGCATTAGGCCAAGGTCTTTCATTTAAAATTCTACGGCAAGTCTCTTTTTACATTCAGCGATGAGCTTTTCTTCTCCAGTTAAGAATAAGTCATCCACATAGAGTAGTAAGATTACTGGTTCATTATCCATAATTTTGAAGTAGAGATTTGAGTTTACTTTACTCTTGGTAAAGCCTAAGCTCGTCAATAAACTGTCTACACGGCCATACCAAGCTCTGGGAGCTTGCTTCAATCCGTATAAGGCTTTCTTTAATCTGCAGACATGAGACTTTCTATCTTCAACCTCAAATCCTTGGGGTTTCTCTATATACACTTCCTGTTCGATAACACCATTCAGGAAGGCTGTCTTCACGTCCATCTGATGCAGCTTCCATTTCATCTTAGCTGCAAGAGCTATGATGGTCCTGATCGAAGTGTATCTGGCTACAGGAGAAAATGTCTCTTCATAGTCAATGCCTTATTTCTGGGAAAAGCCACGAGCGACAAATATTGCTTTATATTTCTCAATACTTCCATCAACAACATGTTTTATTTTGAAGAGCCATTTTGATGATACCACATCCTTAATTTTTGGTCTGGGAACTATTTCCCATACATCATTCTTTATCATGGATTGGTATTCTTCTGTCATGGCATCTGCCCATTCCTTCTTTTGAATGGCTTCTTCAAAGCATGTAGGCTCCTCATCTAGGAGGTCACACATCAAAGCCGTGTAACTGGAGAATGGATTTGGTCTTTTCACCTGTCTTGAGGTTCCTTCTGGAACACCATACTTCTCTCCACCTTGAATAAGATCTCTTGCCCAAGCAAGCTTTATTTTATGGGAGAAGGTCATTTGAGGAGGTTCTTGAACTTATGTTGTATCATGGTCTTCAGGAGTCTCCTCATCAGGGGAAGTTATGACTTCCTTTACTGGTTCTGCAGCTCTGGGAAATTCCCTCACGGATTCTATAGTCCTGGGATTTACAGGTTCCTCTTCATATACTTCTTCAAGCTGGCATCTTCTTGATTTCTTAAGTGTTTCTTCTTCATCAAGGGTCACGTCCCTGCTGATCTCAATGTGGTGGTGACCAGGTATGTATATTCTAAAGGCCTTGGAGACCTCACAGTATCCCACAAATATTCCCTTCTTTCCGAAGGGTTCCAACTTGTTTCTTTTCTCTTTTGGTATATGAATAAACACTGGACAACCAAATATTTTGAGATGGCTTACCTCTGGCTTCTTTCGGGTGAACATCTCTTCCGGGGTCTTGAACCCAAGTGCGCTATGGGATAATCGGTTATGCACATAAACAACTGCCATTGTTGCTTCTGCCCATAAGCACATAGGAAGATCTTGATCGTGAATCATGGTCTTTACAGCTTCCATAATTGTTCTGTTCTTCCTTTCAGCTACACCGTTTTGTTGGGGGTTATAGGGAGTAGTGAATTCCCTCTTGATCCCAACGTCTCTGCAGAAGTTCACAAACTCTTTTGAGGTATATTCGCCTCCATTATTTGACCTAAGTATCTTAATCTTTCTTTCAGAAAGATTCTCTATCAAGGCTTTGAATTCCTTGAATTTACTAAATACTTCATCTTTAGATTTCAAGAAATATATCCAGGTCTTACGAGAATAGTCATCAATGAATGATACATAGTATACATACCCGCTAATGGAGGATGATGGCATTGGGCCACACACGTCTGAATGAATGAGTTCCAATCCTCCTTCTGCTTTGCTATCCCTCTTTGGAAAAAGGTTCTTGATATTCTTCCCTTGCGCACATCCATTGCATATGCCTTCTTGATCAACTTTGAGTTCTGATAAACCTGTGACAGCTTTGCATATGTATTGTAGCGCCTTGTAGTTGATGTGGGCCAATCTTCTATGCCAAAGTTCGCATGAGTTTTCAATGGTACGGGTCATGGCAGTTTCTGGGTGACCCTTCATCTTATATAGGCCATTTTCTTCATTTCCGATGACGATTGCTTCATTTAAGGTTTCTCCCTTAGCCCACATAAGAACTTCTCCATCTATGAAGG
>ML826796.1:0-23864 GCA_009831015.1 Picea engelmannii
CATCTTTCTTTTTATGCATTTAATCTTTATTGTACTCCGAATGAATATTTTGACTTTGTAATTTGCCAATCCTTTTGCAATGACGCTTAGATTCTTTTATGTTTAGTAATGTTACTCTCTTCTTTTTAAGTTTGCCTTAATGGTTAGGAATGTTACTCACTTCTTTTTAAGTTTGCCTTAATGTTTAGTAATGTTATTGTCTTCTTTTTAAGTTTGCCTTTCCTTTCAGAGTAATGCTTAGATTCTTTTATTTTATTTTTTTTATTTTATAAAAATAATTAAAATATTATATTAAAAATTCCTTTTCATTTTTGTATTTTTATTTTATAAAAATAATTAAAATATTATATTAAAAATAAAAAAATTGTAACCATGTTAAGCAGTTGATACAAAACAAAAAGAAAGTCTATACTTTAGATATAAAAATACCATAAATATATAAATCTATTTATATTATTCAAGATTACAAAAAACATCTAATACACCTCACTAACTATAATGTCTAATAAACTATTAAAATAAATTTATAATTTAAAAATACATATGAATCTAAAGAAATTAAAAGATAAATTAGAATTGTGACTTATTTTGAACCTCTTTAGGTTAGCGCTTTTTCCTAATATTTTCCTCATGCTTCTAGAAGGCCTACCTTCCACTCTTTTCACCTAGATGAGCATTGATTTGTGAAGAGAATAAGGATGTCCAATAAGAGTTTGATAGAAAAGAAGAATTTGGTTGAATAAGAGGAACCAAAATTAAGTCCAAGATGCCAAGATGAGACACCATTCTTTGAATAATATGTTAAATAAAATCAACCTACAATGCAATATCCATGCTCCTACTAAGATGAACACCCATAAATGAATCTACCTCCTTTTGCCATTTTCTCATGTTGACTAAATGCCATGTTGTGTCAATTGCACATGTGTCCCTTTTAGAAATCATCTCCTATAGTTTCTTCTCCAACTCTACTACCAATGATCCCATCTCATGTGTGCATTGATAAATCACAATGCGCCTCACCCACCTCCTTCAGATAGTACTTAACCCCTATATTCAATTATTTAAGTACACATGCAAGATATTCATTGCATGTGCAATGTGCCATCTCTCTCCAACCATTGAATTCCATGGAGGGCTTGGTTATATCTTGTCACTACACCTAGAAGACTCGAGAACTTGATTTTACAACCAAACCACCACTAAATATAAACCCCAAAAGGGGATGCTAACTAAAAGTATAAACTAATTAAGACCAGTTTCCTATAGAATGAAATGTCCCCATCCGCAAGAACAAGTCATGTAAACATAAAAGAGGAAGAATGTCGAAGTGGGGAAAACTTAAAGCTTGGAAAGGAAAACTCCCTTGTACTCTCCAAGCCACCTTAAAACTTGAAGACAACTTAAGCCAAACCCCATTGAGGTCCCTTTAATTTTTTTTAAAATGGCTTTTACCTCAAAAAATCAACCCACCTGAATGTCTTGCATAATATATTAATTCCCACGCTTCAAGGAGTGTTAACTTAAGACCCACATTGTCAATCCATTATCATATTTTCTGCAGGAGGAACTTTACCTTGTAACCACATAAGACTACCATTTCAATGAGACCGTAGATCTTATCCCCCCATTTATTATACATTGCCCATAATTCAACAAAACACATTGATTTGCTTTTAGGTTTGACTCATTCTAATGACAAAGCACACACAAAAAAAGATGTTATCAAATTCCTTAATCTCCTAGTCAGTGCTTTTGACCACCCAAGCTAGTGAGAGACGATTTATTACTTATTTTCTTTGGAGAGCTCTAAGTATTATTATAGAGTCACCTACCACAGTGGTTTCCTTTACTTATTAAGATTTGAGATCAAGATTCCTTTGTGTAGAGTTTGGATCTAAACTTCATTATTCTAAACTTCACAATTCTCTAAACAAACATAATTTCATGATCAAATAAACTTAATTTCATGATTTCCTTTTGAGTCAAAAATAACTGCCACTTCATTTTTATATTCAATTTTTAATAATACTACTCTCAATTTTTAGTAATGATACTTTCTTTATTTTTAAAGAAACATTTTTTTTGTTGTAATTTATTCTTTGACCTTCTCCCTTATTTTACTTCATATGTGCTTCTCATTATATTCCTCCTAAGCCTTATTTCTTTCGCCGTTACTTGTTAACTTTTGTTATTACTTATTTAAATATATATTATAAAAAAATTTAATTAGATTTTTTTTCCTTATTTTTATTTATTTAAATTATAATTATAATTTTTTTTCACTTATTTATTATTTTTATCTTCTCTTAATTTTATTTTTATTTATTTAAATTATAATTGTAATTTTTCATTTATTTTATTATATTTTATTATTTTTGGGATGTACGCTCTTTCCCTCCTTTCCTTTTGGTATGTGTACTCTTTTCCCTCCTCAAATTTTATATTTGATTCATACTCATTATCTGAAATAATTCTTTCTATATGAGAATGAAGTTCGGTCCCTTTGATGCGGATGAAAGTCCACACTTCGTTTGGTTAAAAAAATATTTTGCAACTCCATCTATCAAAACACTTTGTAAATGGATAACCTTGATTTTATGAATAAATATGTACTTTGGAAGCCAGATCTTAAGAGAATCACCAAACAGAAAAGCGTTAATGGAAAATATAAAAATATGTCTTTATAATAAGGTCTCTAACAATATCCCATAAATAACAAACGCAAGTGGATAAACAATTCATAAAACAAGATATTGAAAAGGTTAGGAAAACAAGATATAATTGCATGTCCACATGGACAATGCATGCTCACCCGAACAAGATAAGGCCAGATTTGAACATACAAGAGGAAATTAAATGTCTAGAAAAAGCAGAGTGTTGTATACGTAAATGATAAAGTAGATATATTAAATACACGTGAAGCTTACAAAGAGCCAAGCGGGGGTGGGATCTTGACATATCAATATTAATATGCAAATGGTAAGCCAAAAGTCTACGAAGTTGGTAGAGATACAGATATTGTAATTATTAATAATAATAATAATCAAATTTTAAGGTTTTAGTTAAGTCAAGTTAGGTTTGAGTGATGGATGTTCGAGGGTTCTGCGGTTAGGGTTTTTTAGCCGCATCCCACACACAGATCTTGGGTGTCTTTTGAGCTTGTGAGGATTCGACGCAGCTCTGTATATGGCTCCCTCTTCTCTTCGTGCTCACGCTTTTGGGTGCACACTAGTGGCTATTCTGAGTTGGGATGGTGGCGGTTCGGGGGTTAGTTGCAACGGGTTTTTATTTTTCGTCGTCTCGCGTCTGCTCATAGTTGGCGCTGATTTCTGCAGATTTGCTTCCATTTGTTGTGGGTGATGGGTTTTTTCCCTCATGGACGCGTTTGTGGTTTTTTCCGACCTCTCTTGACCTCTCCTCCTTGGCAAGAAGAGGCTTTGGGCCAGAGCTTTGAGGTCCTCACTGTGGGCGTGCAATGTTTTGGTTAACACTTTGAGGTCCTTTGGGGGCGTGAGGTGTTTGGTTAACACCTTGAGGTCCTTTGGGGGCATGCAGCTACTGGTTTTTTCTTTTCTGGTGTCTTTTTGTAGCCTGCGTGTTGGTTTTCATCTCTGGTGATTTTTTGGTTCTTTTGGTACAATGGTAGTTTATGATTGTGAGCATGGACTATGGACTAGTATTGGTATGATCAAGATATGTATATTTTGAGAAGGATACATTTATATATCAATATAATGAGTAATTTTCTGTTGGAAAAAAAAGAGTCAAGTTAGACATCAAATTGGTGTGTGAGACCCTCTATTTAATACAAGATACATTGCACACAAGGAAGACGAGACACTTGTGAGATTAATTGCTCACACACACATTTTGCCTCTAAGGCTTTATTCACTTATAGATTAATTAGACATACGTTTAAGGAGAGCGAACAACCAAACATTTTTGTAATCTCTGTGCACAACCAAACGGTTCCATTCATTTTGACATTATTTCTGTAACACTCCCTCTTAATGGAGAAATGAATTCTCTACAAGTCCTAACTGATTTCTTTGATGCCACAATTCTTCTGTTAATATGGTTGTAGATGCCAATGCTTGATGACCTTTCTTTGTCACATCAAGATTGTATAGTCCGCCAACTGCGATTCTTGTTGCCATAATATTTTTTTTGTAAATAAAAGTTTGTATCACCTTAAAAAGTTTTCAAAACAGTATACACATCAAAACTTGCCACCTGTCCTGCCATACAAATGGAAACCAGGTCAGGTGGCACTCTGTCAAATGTATGTTTGAGTTTGATACAAGGTAAACTTCTTAACAATCTATCTACAACCATGGTTGTTCTAAACAGAAAAACAAAATAACAGAAAATGAATTTAAATTTTAGGCGAACACGAATTGCCATCATCCTCAGTTGGTCATAGAGCGAACACAAAGGGTTGGCAACATGTTGGGCACTTTCTCTTGGATGGCTTGCTTGACAAGGCATCGAACAAAATATCTATGCGCCGAGAAAGGGTTGTTTGACGGTGAAGATTCTCCTCGACATCCCATTGCATATCAAAGATTAATTACATATGCTCCTGACAGAGGCACCATGTTTTGGGAGAATCTAGAATAGAAGCTACCGGTGGTGGAGAGTCGCCTGTAGGCTGAGCCGCATCTTCCTGTTGAACTTCAGTAGGAAGTTCTTCCTCAATGGGGCAACCACCCATGTTTGTTTCCAAGTCGTCTTCCTGTTGAACTTTGGTGGGAAGTTCTTCCTCAATAGGGCAGCCACCAAGGTCTATTGCCAAGTCGTCTACCAGGGGAGGATGACCGGAAGTAAGGGGTGGCTCCAAAATGTACGAAGCAGAGAAGAGAAGGGATTGCAAGGGTTCTAGAAGAGGATCCTGGGCGATTTCTTCCTCCACAATCGCCATGGGTTGGTCATCCTCCATCCAATTTTGGGCGGAGCTTGGTGAAAATTTAGAGGGGGGCCAGCAGGGTGACCTTGAGCTGCGGGGGGAAGAACTGGTTTGGCGGGAGGTCTAGGATGGCAGTGGCGAGCATCAAAACTATAATAGGTCGGTCCTCTCTTGGGTTTTCCCCTTTCTCTAAGAATTGGGAAGTCTAGTGTAGAGAAAGAAGACGGGAGGGGGTGATGACATACAGAGGAAGAACAATTCGAGTGGGAGAGAGACCCCTAACACTAAAGACGAGCAATAACCAGAACACTGAAACAAATGTCAATGCTTACCTTCATGTTTGTCGCTTCTTTGATATGTAAGTGCTCCATTAAAATCGAGTTGACAACAGGTATGTGAATCGTACCAGGCTTGGCATGATCCAGCTCGCGCTTTGAGGGGGGCATTAATTCAAGCTTCCCACACAGGCACACTAACGTCCCCTTCACTTGCAGGCAGTTCATGCGAAATTGACGGAGGGGGGGGGATGGCGACTGGGGATATTAACTCCTGAATGTGCATGGTTTTCAGCTGTCACCCCATCCGAGGGCCCTGTTGCCATAATCTTGTAATGATCCTGTATATCTTTTACAAAAAATTGTGTCTTTACAAATTCAACTTTCAAATCTTGATTTGCTATGGTGGAAACTGAGATTAAGTTCTTCTTTATACAAGACACACACATGACATTTTGAATTTGTTTAACACAACAATTTGGAAAGGTTACAGACACATCGTCATATCCTTTAATTTGATGTGATCGATCATCCCCAAGATATATCTTAGTACCATTATTAGTCTCATGATAATTTTCAAACCAATCCTTATTACAAGACATATGTATGGAGGCACCAAAATTAACAAATCAAGCATTTGAGTCATTGGTTTCCGCTGACAAGGAAACATCTGAAAGAAATAGCTTAAGATCATCATGCATTGTTTCTTCTCTATCAACAAAGTGACTGGTATGCCTTCTATTTCTATGTTTAAACTCATTATATTTCTTTTTCAAGCAATCTCTAGCATAGTGTCCAAGCTTTCCACAGTAAAAACATGCATTATTCCTTTTAACATTACCATCAATTTTTTATGCCAACAATGTTGAATCTGAACTTGAAGACTTGTAATCAAGAATTTTCCTTCGTTCTTCTTCTTGCAAAAGAATGCATGCTAATTCATCAAACTAGGAGTTTTTTTCTCTAGCTACAAGACCAGTAATAAACATATGATTTCTTCTAACATTCCATTCAATGTTACAATTATCAAATCTATGTTAGAGATCTTTTCACCACTATCATCAAGCTTGTCTTTCAATTCTTTAATTCTAGAAAGAAAGTTATTGACATTTTCATTCTCCTCCATTTTAATTGAAAGTAATTTACTTTTTAGGAACATAATACAATTTGCATTTGTTGTTTGATACAGATCTTTAAGTGTCTTCCTTGTCTCATTAGATGTGTTGTAGTCTCTAATATGCAAAATGATGTTATCCTTTACAAACATTCTCAGGAGCACTTTTGCCTTGGTCTCTCGTCCCTCCCAATCATGAATTGATGTTGATGTGGTTGTGAGGGCTTCTGGTTTGACTAGACATTATAGCCTTCCATCAATGTATGCATCTTAAATTTCCAATTGGCATAATTTTCCCCATCCAACTTTGTTGACTCATTTAGATAAGATTCAACGAGTGGATTTTCCAGCTTAGGAAGATAAAAAATATTCCCATACCTTCAGACTTTGAAAAATGGCTTCACACTGACACCTTCCCCGATTCCTTTCAACAAGTTCCTACACGGTGGCTTCACAGACAGTAGTGGCAGCAAAGTATGCTGAAATGGCAGACAACAAATACTTCTCTCCATGATAGTGGAAAACAAACACTTCCCTCCACAAAACCAAAGGTGGTCGGCTCTATCACACGACGAGCTCTCAATTAGATATAAAACACTTCTCTTCACAAATGCCAATTGCAAAGACTCCTTCATTCACACTGGTAGACTTCCAACGCAACAACACTTCAACAACAACAACTTCTACATGTGGGGTGGCTTCACTCAACTGCACTTCATCCTTAAGCAAATGACAGTTGATCTCTTTTTTGTGGCAACAAACTTGCAGAATATAGCTATCTCTTTAGCGTTTGAATCTTCGCGTGGGGTCAATTAGAACAAAAAATCGACCTCGTGATAAATAATGGCTTAACTTAGACTAATCTTTATTAGAAAATTTGCTATAGATTCCACAAACATTGATCCAACGCATCACGATCCAAGTTAGATCTCCGCTTCCATGCTATTAAGGGACAACTTGCTCTCATAAACCATTCAAAAAAAGCAAGAATTTCCAATGATCTAGCCCTGAATCACACGACTGCTCAAAAGACTGAACAACAATTGCTTAAGCTCCTCACTCAAATAGGTTCGCTCTCAACGAAAACACTCTCGCATAAATCGTCCTCACAACAACTTCTACAACAAACAATGAGCAGCTCTGCGGTTCCACTTTCAAGAGCAACAAACAACTCATGCCCTTTCTTGACATATTATCATTTCTCTCTCTCTGCGCACGGGCTTCAATGGCTCAACCTGAGCTTTGATACCATAATACAAAATACACTGCATAGAGAGAGGAAGAGACACTTGTGAGATTAATTGTTCACGCACACATTTCGCCTAACATCTCACTAGTTATAGCATAAAGTTTGGCTAAAGTGTGGTCAATCATGATAATTCAATAATTATTTGGATAAAAGATGTTGCTTGGCTTGTAAATAGGATGAACATTATGATGTGACCAACTAGAGGAATGGGCTTGAATCGTAATTACATAGAGAATTTGTGAATGCATAATTACATATATAATAATAACATTGTCTGCTAAAGCGTAATTACGTATATAATTCATGACTGGAAGAAATGCAAAACAAAATCAAGGGTGAGAAATGCGACCAAAGGGCCGCTATTGTCTTTAGACACTCGATAGACCAAAGGGAGAGAGAACCGACCTGCTTGCCCTCCCGATGGTCGGGCAAGGTACAAAGTGCTCGACCTTTAGTAGGGAGAGGGACTTATCACTCGATCGACCGTTTTAAAGGGAGATCGAGGGGCGATTTTACGAGCCACTCACCCGACGAAGGAGGGTGAGGAGCTTTAGTGTGAAGCTTCTCTTGGGAGAGGGTGAGAAATGAATGCTCGACCAAAAGGGAGAGGGTGAGGTACGTTAAGTGACTCGCCCGACCTAAGAAGGGTGAAGTATGTTAAGTGACTCGCCCGACCTAAGAAGGGCGAGGAACGAACTCTCGCCCTTCGAGGGCGAGGGCCTTTAAAGGTAAGGAAATATAATATTAACTCCTGCAATTCCCAAGTTAATAACAATTACTTAAATATGAGAAAACCTTATTGATTCTTCTTCAGGAACCGATTGAGGGGGAGCAAGAAGGGGAGAGTGGCCGAGTGGTTGAAAGCGACAGACTGTAAATCTGTTGGAGGTTTTCTTCGTAGGTTCGAATCCCGCCTCTCCCAATACCAACCAATTTATGGTAGTTATAAAGAGACTGGCATCGAAAGCCATTATTTGGTCATGCTTCATCTTCAGGGTCCGCTTCAACAAAAGAGCCATGGCATTGTTTGCTCGAGGCGTTTTCCATCCGTTTCATCTTGTTCTTCTTATTTTATAAATAATTTGAGAAAATCATTGATGAAAGAATAAATTCCATAACCGATCGGGATGAGGACCAGAAATAGTGGGGTCAAGGAGTTGGAGAACGAACATGAAGAAGTGACTGTCCCAAGGATTTATTCTATTCACATAGATTCATCTTTCTATTTCGATTTGTGATAGTGGCTCGATTCGACAAAGCACCACATTCCCAAACAACTTTGTCATGATTCCAAGATTTCTGTTTCACCACATATCCCATACGGGAATCAAACCCGTGTCTTCGGCTTGAAAATATGTCCTAACCGCGTGCGGGACCGAACATTCCATTGACTCTATCTCCTGTTCCTGAGTCAAGTGGTTCGTTCTTCTTTTATAATCGTTTCACTCGTGAATTGAAGAAAGCGAAGCGACCAGCAAGTGGTGCCCGAGTGAGTGAGAGACCCACGCACTTGAAGCGATAGCGATCTGGTATACCAAGCCAACCAATCAAGTCCGACCAACACAGGGAGTCAGTCTCTCGAGAGGGAGGGAAGGAGTTGGGACTTTGACTTCTCAAACAAACTAAGAATGCTAACGAATAATGAAAGGGCCATGGATTGAGTCTATCTCAATGCAGTGGCCCCACAAGTTCGTCCTTATTCTTTAATTCTGGAAGAAAGGGTTGATGTTTATAAAATACGCTTGGCTTTGGCTGTCAAGATGATATAGTTCAAAAGGTCGATAATGACGTAGAATATATATAGTGAAGGCATTAATTAATGTTATCTTGATATATCTAACTGACGTTGTTCCTTACATCGATCGAGGTGAGTTGGTCGTCGCTCACTCCCTCCCCCTCGTTGACTCCGGTGCCCAAAGGCCCTCTATCTTATGTACAACGAGTGCATTGGGGTTTAGAGTCAAGTCAAAATTGATCCGGATTATTTTCGACACGAAATGAGAGCGGAGATTTAATAAAGAAATATACAGAGATATCTCAGATATCCAACAATATAACATAAATGTATCATAGATGCAATCATAAACACAGAGATACAATAATACAATTTCTATTAATGAGTGAAAATGTACAAAGACTGTAAAAATACATAGTGAAAGACTCGCTAGAATGGTGGCAACTTATCTCTGAGAAGAGATGTGACGACTACTCTCATTCGCAAGAAGATGATTGTTACAATGAGGCTCCAAAGGCCTTTTTAACATAAGTAAAATCCAAAACCCTAACCCCGGAAGATGAAAACCAAAAGGTTTGCGGGCCCTGATGGGGGTAGTTGATACGTCAACTTCCCCGGGGCGTAACTTTTGCATACGATCTCTGTTTGGGGCGCTCGATACATCGTTGGAAAGCTCTAACTGAGAAGAACAATTTTTGACTGGCCTAGGTCATTGCCATTGGCATTCACCTAGGCCCCAAATCCCCAAAAAATGTCGTTAAGGCGTCAGCACGACCCCGAAAGTTTGGAACCCAAAAAACTGCCGAAAAACTGCCAAGATGGAAAACTATTTTTTGAGCTCGTGGAATAGGTGGGTGGCCACCGATATCCACCTGGATAAAAAAATAACGGACCAGTGGAGCATGCTCCCTATCAATCGAGTCTTACCGATCGATACCGTAGATAGGGAGAGGGAGAGCGCCTGATAGGTTAGGTCGAGGGCCTTTGCTCTTGTTGGTATCGAGCCTGCCTTACTGATAGGGATAACTTTTAGACAATAGTTGGAACGAGACCAAAGTAAACAACCCAGATAAACAGGACTAGAGGATTGATCCACAACCAACCCAATCCCCCCCATAGTAGAAGCCCACACCAGTCTAGACCCCCTGGAACCCAATCATCTACTCGAGGGAGATGCCTACTTAGTAGAAGCATTAACCAGTAAGACCCTCAATCCCAGGTAGAAGCCCATATGAACCCCAGGTAGAAGCCCACATACATTAGGTAGAAGCCCATTCATTCGTGGAGTCACAACAATATTTCGTCGGCTTGATATTTTGTGGAGCTACCTTCACCCGAAGAATCACCTTCAATCATGGGTTTTTCTATTTTGCATGGTTCAATTATTGGTTCCAAATCATTTTTCGGGTGAGAGTAGGTAGCTATCATAGTTACATGTCAAAAATTTTGCTACTATATTGATTGAACCAAACCTAAAAGTAAGAAATCAGAAGTCTCACACTAGGAGAAGAATGAGGGAGAGGAATAGCTAATTCCTGAACAAAGAAAACATTTTATTATTCTATTTGAATTCTTTCGGTCAGAGAAAACAACCTATTCTTTATTCATTCATCGAATGATAAATTACTACAAGTGAAGGAGATATACAATTGAAACGACGAAAAATCCAATATTTCATAATCGTATCTAAGATAACTGGAAAAGTTGAAACGAGACCAGATATGATTCGTTATGGGCAAATCCAAAATTCTCAAGCTTTATTCATTTATATAGATTAATTAGACATACGTTTCAGGAGAATGAAAAGCCAAACATTTTCGTAACCTTTGTAGACAGCGAAACGAATACAATCATTTCAATATTATTTACGTAACCCTATTAATATTAAATATCTTGACATATTTTGAATGGCCACTCCCTTTACCCTATAAATAGCTTAAACAAGCGAAGCATTTAGTGTTAAGCTAAGCATGTGAAGTTGGTAAGAATTACACACATTGCTCAAGAAACTAAGCATAAGAATATGAATGGCGTCTATTATTGACCATTGCCGAAAACACTTTTGGGCTCCTAAGATAATACTAAGTAGTAAAGTTGTTTCAGTGGTCGTACGGAGAGGACACAAAGCATTGACAAAAATAAAGTATTAGTTAGAGTTCCGTGGATTAGTTTGATATTACTATGTATGTAACCGATAAAGTATTTATATTTGTTAGAGTTCCGTCGAGATGAGTTTGATATGATAATGGATGTAACCGATAAAGTATGAGTCACAGTTCCGTGGAAAAGTTTGATATGATAATCGATTACAGTTATTTGGTTAATTATAATGGCAATTTATAAATCATAAAGTAAAATGACACTGAATGAAGATATTTATGGTTTTTTGAGATCAATAAAATCAAAGTATTCTTTGAAAGACTAAATGTATTAATATTATTATAATTTTGGTAGGTGAGAAAGTATAAGAATAGATAAAGTTATATTTTATATTATTAAATGTAAGATATTTTAAAATAATATAAATTGTCGTTTATTTTGAATTTTCTTTGTATTATACATTTTATATATTCACATTTTAAGATGTTTTCAAAATTATTCAACTACTAATTTTATTATGGAAATAATGAGTATTGGTTATGCATTTTAACAACATTATTCAATGAAATTAATATTAATTTTTTTTTTATAATATTAAGATGGAAAAATTCTTTATAGTATATATATATATATATTTTTTGGTTAATTTCATTGTCATTCCAATCTCTCTTTAAATTTTATAAGGATAACATATTTAATATTATTGATTTCACTGTTAATGTTGAATGTTCTCATAGTTGAACCAAGCTTCCAATATGTGGTATAACATGTTTTGAGTTTGTAAAAGTTAGTGTTTATATTAATATGTATGCAACATGTTTTGTGTTGTGTTTTAGTTTTTGATGGTTAGTGTTTATATTAGAAGAAAAAATAAGGAGTTTATTTTTTTTTCATTTAAATAAATTAAGTTTATAATTTAAATATTTAATCATGAAAGATGATGTTTTTGGAATTTCATAATGATATAGAATAATTGGAATAATTAAAATATTGAAAACATTTTGATTTTGATTTCAAATTTGCATTTTATTATTTTTATTTTTCAAATCATAATGGATTTTCTAATTTGATAATTATTTTTTTAATAATTATAATTTTTATTTAAATAAAAATTTAAATAAATAATAAATATTTATATAAGATGTTGTTTAACTGTTTTATGAAATGAGTTTTTTCTGTTGGAATCCAGTTACATAAATTTGCACGAAATTACTATTTTTTGTTGTTTAAAATCCATTCTAAATGTAGAAATAAATTTAGCATGTTAAAAAATTCTTGGGGCATTTGAATTATACAAAAATAATCACTTAAATATATATATATCTAACATTTTTTAACAAAATTTTAGATAAATATCCCTAAAAAATATCGTCAAAAAACATTTCCTAAAAAATTTACACTAAAACTTTATACAATTATCATTATTAAAAAATCTTATAAATATTTTAAATTCCAATAAATAGTATAAACATCTCAACATTTAAAATCTATAATATGTAATGTAGTTATGGACGTGATTTCAGTGTAATAAAGCTTTTGGATGCTCGACACTCATTTCACTTATCAAATTTAAGCACTAAATACAAGTAATGATTTGGTTTTTGAATGTAACTCTTGATTCTTTAGGAAAGTGATATAGTTGACGACCTATAATTTTTATTAAATATAACTTTGGTAAATACAAATAATGATTTGGTTTTTGAATGTAACTCTTGATTCTTTAGGAAAATGATATAGTTGACGACCTATAGTTTTTATTAAATATAACTTTGGTTTAAGTTTAGCCCTAAACATGAAACATTTTAAGATCAATAATAAAAAATTAAATATTTTTGTTGTTTTTTAAATAATTTATTTTTCTTGTGAGAGAGGCTATAGCATTCGCATATATTTTACTTAATAAAATATGAAATCAAATTATTTTTAATGGATTAACAATAATTTAACTTATTATTTATTAAATATGGTTAAATATTTAATTAAAATACTTTATATTATTTATTAGGATATTATCTATTAGGAGTTGAGTTTAAACTAGAATGAATGGAGTTTAAGATAGATATAAATAAATAAATGGGTATAATATATTGAATCATATGTGTGATCAAAGAGTTATATGATACAACAAAGTTTACATTTTGTATGATATTATTCAAGAGATTAAAATAAGAAATTACGATAACTATATTTAGTGGTGTGATGACAAGGTTCAAATCACGGACTTAGTTTACTCAATTAGATTCGGTTTGTTTTACTTTGCATCAAAGATTTAGTACCCATTTAGTCTACTCTCAACCATCTGTTTCTTGCTCACACAATTATCTTAGCCAATCTTAATGTACCTCTCATTCAATTGTCTTGAAATGTTGATTCCCAATGTTAAAACCAACTTCTCCTTGATTTGTGAGTATGTTGCACAACATAGGAGAAAGTGTTGCTCAATTTTTTCCTCCCCATTTCCACATACTTGGTATAGCCTTCCATCCCACGACTCCTAGGTTGTTCCCATCTTCATGTTTCACATCTCAAGTTGTGCGAGATGGTCCTTAGGTGTGTTATTACTTGTTTCCCACACCATGGTATGTTACATTTCAAGTAGTTTTGTAATTTGATCTCCCCTGTCTATTGAAGTAGTTTTGTACTTTGATCTCCCCTGTCTATTGAAGTTGTCTACCTAGTATTATTATTTTCTTTAAGCATGTTTTCTCCAGGTTCCCACCTTGTAACATTCTTGTACATGACTTTTCAACACCTTTTTTTTTTCGTTGGGAACCTTTATTTTTCTATATCGATTCTTCAAACCATTTTTTGCACCATTAGTTCCATGTTTTCTTTGTCCTTTTTAGCTTGTCTTAGCTAATGTTAATTGGAACCACACCATTATCCATGGCTGCCATTTTCTATTTGTAAAGAGTTAATTTCTTAGTGCCTCCAATTTATTGGGTATAGTTTTGTTTCAACTAGTCTCGTAAGGGGTGTTGTGTTTTACTCTTAGACAACTTGTTAATGGGTATTTTTGTAGTCGCTCGACCTTTTTCCATTCATGTTTGGATATACTTGGTCCCCAAACTTCACATCCATAAAGGCGTATCGAGGTTATGAGCATTTGAAAGAGGGAGCACATCATTCGAAATCTTCGGCCTTTTCTTTCCAGAGTCTATATTAGAGTAGGGAGAATGCTTTCCACCCTCCTTATAGTGTTTTCCTCATGTATGCATCTCACTCTAGCTTCTCATTCAAATCTAGTCCCAAATATTTATAGTTTTGGGTTATCTCTAATTGTTCACCTCCAAAGCTAATTTGCGATTGTTTTGTCTTCGTTTTAGCAAAAATATTACTATCTTCGTTTTGTGCATGTTTACATTCATCCCATCCTCTAAAGCTTCTAGAAAATCCTATAGATTGTGTATTGTCCTAGTTGTTAGCCTCTAAACATCAATATACACCAAAATCTTTACAATAATCCCATTATGTTCATCCATTCCCTTCAACACCATTTCTTTTTGTCCATTCCAAATAGTGTGAGCGAGAGGGACCAAAAGACCCTTTGCCATTATGCTATTAAGCATTGCCTACTCACATGACTTATATAATGTTTTCTTCTAAACATTTGAGATTTTTCTCTTTTTTATATTGTTTCCATTCAAATGAAGTTGAAAATCTTTTTAAAATCTTTAAAAACAACATTATAATTTTTCTGTTGACTTCTTTATCTAGAATATTTTTTTATAACTTAGTCTAAACATGTTATGATTTGAATTTTTTCTAATTATTATTTTTTTCAATAAATTTTGCTCAAAATTCATAAGAATCATTGGAATAGTATATGTTAATTCAAAAATGCAATTTCATCTATACAATTTTGCAATTTGACCAAAAATTATATAGCAAATTTTATTGATAATTCCTAGAAAAAATCCAAATCTTATAACATTTAGACTTATTTATTTATTATTTAAAATTTGCAATTTGACCAAAATTATATAGCAAATTTCATTGATAATTTTTAGAAAAAATCCAAATCTTACGACATTTAGACTAATTTATTTATTATTTAAAATTTGCAATTTGACTAAAATTATATAGCAGATTTTATTGATAATTCAAAGAAAAAATCCAAATCTTATAATATTTAGACTTATTTATTTATTATTTAAAATTTACAATTTGATCAAAAATTATATAAAAAAATTGATAAATAATTCGAGAAAAAATCCAAATCTTATAACATTTAGACTTATTTATTTATTATTTACTGAAGTTAGAAAAATGTTTATTTATTATTTACCAAAGTTATAGAAATGTTTGAATGAGAGAACAGCTTAAAAATGGTGTAAAATTTAGATTGGAGTCGTCGTGATCCCAAGCATTGTGGAGGGATTCGGTGATAAACCAGCTTAAGAGATTGTCTAAATTTAGGTGGGAGTTGTTTAATGTGGAACCAAGATAGCAATGCAGACGCTTAGAGTTCAAAAAGGGAGGGATGGATGGATGAGGCTTTAATCCCTTCACATGCTTTCGGCACTTTCCGTGACTTGAATGCATGCGTGGTTTCACGTGCCACATGGCATAGATATCCCTTCTAATTAATACCCTTTGTTAGGTGGGGTTTGTTGAACGAGATCGTCAAATTATCTCACTTAATTTAGCCTTTAGGTCTTAAAGTTCGCGAGAATATTAGTTTGTTGGGTATCGAAAATCTGGAAAATCTAATGGTTTTAAGTAGTTGCACCGGATATCCTTACATTTAGATGCTAACCCAACCTGTCTCTGACCTTGGGTAGACCTGAGATGCTGACCCAACCTGTCTCTGACCTTGGGTACACCCATGTAACCCCACCCCAGCCCTAATTGAATTTACCCCGCGGGAAGGGTAGAGTCAAGTCACCGCACGAGAGGTGCGTGCACATGGGGGGAGTTAGGGAAAATAAATTAGCGGGTATTAACTTTTGACCTTCGGAAAGATGTGGATTACGGTGGGGCCGGGTGAGTGTACGTTTAATGTCCGGCGCAAATGGAGGCCCGAGAAGGACGGAGATGTGGGTCCCGCGGTTCGAGAGGGTCGAAGTAAACACAAATGGATATGGGAATGTGGGGCCCACTTATATCTGTGAATAGCGGGCGCCGGGCGGCCGATTAACCGAACTAAATTTCTGCTTTTCTTTTGCTATTTTAATCATTTTATTTTTGAGATGGGAGGAAACCCTAATCGATGGTCCATGGTTTGGAATTATTAGGCGGACGGGATCTACTATCGAGAAAGGAACAAAACAAAAGATTTTAAAATAAAGTTAAAGGTAAAATAAAGGGGTTTAAGGGCCGATGCCGAAGGCGGAGGGGGATTTTATGTGACGGTGGGGTGGTTTCGGTTTCGTTCGTTATTGTTCGTTAGTGTGAACGTGGTGTGGTGCATTTAGTGGTTGATGTGACGTTTTGACGGTGACTTCACGTGGGAACGTTGTTGCGAGGGAGCTTGAAAAATAAGGAAGGATTTGCTTAACTTTGTTGATTAACTTAAGGTGGAGAAACAACTCTAGATGAGTATTAATCCTGATTATCAGGAGATTTAGGGACCCAAGGGGACGATAATAGATTGTCCTTGGTGTCCTTGCTCGTTTGATTTGGTTGCTGTATTGGGTGTTTTTCGGTTTGTAATCCCTATGTGGGACTGGGATTGCCGGGTAATTTGATGATAATTCTGAGGTTAGTGTTTTAATCGGTCATGGAGTCCACCTATTGGGAATCATCGTCATCAATGTGGAATTAATGAGGTCAGTTTTTTGCATAAGTAGTGGTGGATGTTCGCCAGTTTCGCCAGTCTGATTGTCGTATCCTATTAACCCCTCTCCTGCATTTTGCTCTGCTCCCAGGAAGGACCTCGGTTCCCTTCCCTCAGTACTGCTTCTCTGCCTTCTGAGATTGTGTGAGTAGCAGCAATCCAATTCTGTTTTGGTTTTCGTTTGGTTTGGTTTGGTCTGGATCTGTTTTGTTTGTGTGGAGGATGGGACCGACGGCAACATCCTGCATTAATGAACAGAGCAGAATTTTTGCCTTTGTTATGGTTTGTTATGGGTTGCATTCTTGAAATGCGGGTTGTTTGCCCTTGACTGACTGGTTCTTTCTTTTTGTAGAGCGATGGGAATGGGAATTCAAGCGCTTGTTCACACCTTTTGGTTGCTGATTGTTGGTAGATTTTGTCTGGTCTACGGACGAATCCCGGGTGTTTATCAGCCCGGACCTTGGAATGAAGCACATGCAACTTTCTACGGTGGAAGCGATGCCTCGGGCACCATGGGTGAGTGAAATGAGATATTGACTGACTGGCCATTGCAGTCCATGGTTCTGTATCTAGATCTAACTGAGCTTTTTGTTTCTGTGGCAGGTGGTGCTTGTGGGTATGGGAACCTGTACAGCCAGGGATACGGAGTTCAGTCCGCAGCGTTGAGCACAGCTCTGTTCAACAGCGGGCTAAGCTGTGGAGCCTGCTTTGAGATCAAATGTGTTAACGACCCACAATGGTGCCACCCGGGTAACCCTTCGATTTTGATCACCGCCACCAATTTCTGTCCGCCGAACTATGCTCTGCCTAACGACAATGGCGGCTGGTGCAATCCTCCTCGCCCCCATTTCGATCTCTCCATGCCAATTTTCCTCAGGATGGCCGAGTACCGTGCCGGAATTGTGCCCGTTCTGTTCAGAAGGTGAGCCGGTGTAACTGAATGGGGGGTTTAAGTGTTGTTTCCGTTCTCGTTTAAACTAACAATGGGTTTTTCTGTTCTTGTTTTGTTCATGGCAGAGTGCCGTGCGTCAAGCAAGGGGGAGTGAGATTTACCATCAATGGATTCAAATACTTCAACTTGGTTCTCATCACAAATGTGGCCGGCGCAGGGGACCTGGTGAGAGTGAGCGTGAAGGGTAGCCAAACCGGGTGGATTCCCTTGTCAAGAAACTGGGGTCAAAACTGGCAATGCAGCACCGTCCTGGTAGGTCAGAGCCTTTCCTTCAGAGTAACTGGCAGTGACCGCAGGACCTCCACTTCCTGGAACATTGTGCCTCCAAATTGGGAGTTCGGCCAGACTTTTTCTGGAAAGCAGTTTAGAGTCTGAGAGCAACACCTAGTCCCATATATTCTGCTTCTTTGTCTGTCTATCTATATGTGTATTTGTTCATGGAATGAAGCGATTCCTACGCGGTTTCTTCCACTCAATAGCTGGTTGACACAAGGACAAGTCGTTGCTGCTTTCTTTTGCTTTTTTTTCCTTCTATTTTGAGCTTAACCTTCTTCCCCAGTGTGGGCGCGGCTGAGGTTGCGAAAGAAAAGCAACCCGCAGTTATGTATACTGTCCCAATTCCGACTAATAAGTCCAGTCCAGTCCAGTCCAGTCCAGTCCAGTCATGTCCCACTTATATCTAGACTTCTGGTGCTTAACTGTTTGGCTAAAAACTAAGCCAAATTAAGATGTGTAATGTGTAGCTATTTTTGGGGGAAGAAGCTGTTGGTAATGGTGTTGGTAGTGCTTAAGGTTATAAGCAGGAGTGAGTGTGGTGTGTGAAAACTACAGCCCATTTTTCATGTACTGCCGCTGTTTTTATGAAGATAAAAAAAAACTATGTAACTATTTTATGTTGAAATTTTGCTGCGTACTTTCGGTTTCTCTTTGGATGTGAATTGGCTATACAATTAAATGTGTAAATCTGGAAATACTCCGTTGGAATTATAAAACGCGCCGGGTTCTGTTTTTGCTGTTTTTCTAAGTAAATAACGCGTTACAGAGATAATATCCCCCACAGTCGAAAACGCGTTCAGAAAGCCTGCCACGACCGGGCAGAGTACCATGCGAGGACGTGGCTCGTGGACAGTTGTATATAACTAAAAACCGTCCGCGGTGAAAATAAAACAACCACGCTCGGCATAAAATTGAAATGATTGCGTTTAGTGGCAGTTCGTGAGATTTCATTTTGATTTACTTCGGTGAAAAGTTTTTTCCTTTTTGTAATTTACTTGCGGGTTCTAAAAAGCGGGGGAATAAAGACAGCATTGTATAAACGTATGATGATGCTCTGTGCCGTGTGATGTGACATGTGAGTGTGAGTTTACTGGTTGGGAGCAGATAATTGGATCTGTAAAGTTGGCACTGGTATTTGAATTATTGGAAGAGTATATAATCTCGACTTTGGGTTCTTCGGATGGTGGTGGTCGCTGGTGGGGTTTAAGACCAGATGAGTTAATTACTGCTACAGGTGTAGCATGTTCGACTCATTGCGCAGATATGGAGTCTGGAGAAATCTTTACGTATGATTGTGGATAATGTTAAGTAACATAAAAATTAATGTTTTATATTTAATTTAAAAAATGTTACCATTTAAGGTTAAAAAGGTTATGTTATTTAATTTGTTGAAATGGATTTTAAGTAAATTTTTATGTTGATTTAATTTGATTTAACACTTCATCTTCATATCATCATATCATGGCATATGTCAATTGAGTCATCTCTATCACTATAATTTTTCTGGGTGGAACTTCATTGAAAATAACATTTCATATCATGGCATATGTCAATTGAGCCATCTCTGCGACTATAATCTCTAAGTGAAACCTTGTCAAAAATAACACTTCATATCATGGAATATGTCAATTAAGCTGTTCCTAAAAGCTTTATATATATATATATATTTTTAACTAATTTAATCTAGTACATTAAAATTTGCATATAACAATATAATGTGTATATTATTTTATGTTTAATTAATTTGAATGGTTTTTAAAATATACATGTTAAAAATTAATTTGCATACTGACTGATTTTAATTTTTGTTATTTCATTGTTATGGTTGTTATATTTTTTAACATCATTTTAGTTACATATACATATAATAATAATTTGCATACAAATTTTTGTAGTATTAATTTTAATTTTTGTTATTTCATAGTTAGTTCTTGTTATATCTTTTAACATCAATTTTGACTGTACTATTTTGACATCATTTTAGTTATATATATATATATATATATAATAATTTGTATACAAATTTTTGCAGGATTAATTTTAATTTTTGTTATTTTATGATTGGTTGTCTTATTTTTTTATTTTTTTTTTAGCAAAATGTGATCTCTCATCACTCTTAAATGTGTTATTGTATAGAATAGTGTCTTATTTTTTTGCAAAATGTGATTTCTCACCTTTCTTAAATATGTAATGGTTTTGAATTTGACTGTCCTATTTTGTGCAAAATGTGATTTTTCACCTCTCTTAAATGTGTTATTGTATTGATTTGTTTTTGTGCACGCTTCAGGGCAATCTTTCACATGTATTCATTCATGTTATCTCAATGTTATTGGATAAACTTGCACTTATTCATTGCTTCAATGCCTTGCACTTACTCATTGCTTCAATATCTTATTCAATCTCTTCCCATTGCTTCAATTTCTTATTCATTGCTTCATTGTCTTGCGCTTACTCATTGCTTCAATGTCTTATTCAATCTCTTACCCATTGCTTAAATGTCTCATTCAATCTCTGGGCATTCATTAATAAAAAGTTAAAACTGTTACATGATTCATTAACTTATTGCTTCAATGTCTTATTTGTAAACAAATGGCAGCACAGGTGTAGCCTGCATGATTTATTGCAAATGGTAGTACAAATGTAACATGCCCAACTCATTGCAAGGTGCAGAGAAATCTATATGTATGTAGATAATGTTAATAAAATAATATTTAAAAATTAATACTTTAATTAAGTTTAAATTGTAATAATATGTATTTTAGTTTATTTTTGATTTTTTCCTTGAATGCTTTATAGTGTATTGTTCCTTATGCATTCATCCATTGCTTCAATACAATTTCTAATGATAGTACATGTGTATTGTTCCTTATGCATTCATCCATTGTTTCAATGCAACTTCTAATAATAGTACATGTGTAGCATGCCCAA
This sequence comes from Picea engelmannii, assembly GCA_009831015.1. Taxonomy (NCBI): domain Eukaryota; kingdom Viridiplantae; phylum Streptophyta; class Pinopsida; order Pinales; family Pinaceae; genus Picea; species Picea engelmannii. The sequence goes on from ML826796.1 coordinate 21,318, forward strand.
CTCGTTGGAAAGTGTGGAGAAATCTTTATGCATGCATATAAAGTTAATAAATTAAAATTTAAAATTTAATTTTTTTTATGCTTAATTATTTTAGATGATCTTGCATACATAAGTTAAAAACAATTTTTTATAATATACTATTTTATATTTATTTAAGTTTAAACTGTAATAATATGTACTTAAATATTTTTGGATTTGTTGGATTTCTTATTTTGTGTTAAATGTGATCTTTTACCTTTCTTAAATGTGTTAGTGTATTGTTCCTTATGCTTTCACCTATTTGTTTTAATGTAATTTTTCAATTTTTTTTTTCAACATGTTATTGTTTTTATGGCTTTTTTAGTGTCCTTCATACAAGAAAATCTCCCAATTTTGCCATCTTATTTATTTTTTCTTTCACCTTTTTTTTTTCAATAGAAAATTCGCTCAAATTATATTACTAAAAATAATTTTTTTTTTTATCTTCAAGACCATCATTGATGATCATTATAGAATCTACTACTACATCCCCAAAGGGAACTAGAGAGTCACCAATACTAGCACACAGGCTGTAAAAAGAGAATCAAAACAGGGGTAAACAACCCCAAACAAAATGCAGAAATGATACTGAACTAGATGTTGCACGTCCCCAAAGGACCTCAAAGTGATCCAACAACACACACCCCCAAAGGACCTCAAAGTGTTAAACAATAAATCGCACGCCCCCGATGTGGACCTCAAAGTTCTGGTCCAAAACCTCTTCAAGCCAAGGCAAAAGAGGTTAAGGGAGACCAGAAAAACCAAAGAGAGAACAAAACCTCCATTGCAACAAACCCCAGATACCTCCATCAACTCCAAAGAAAACGGTCGCGCGACAAGAGTATGGCTGAGGGTCGATACAGCGTATGGTGAATGTATAAAGGAGATCTACCCCGAAACAGGCTGCGGATTCTGAAACTCCATCTTCTGTAGAGCACCTCCACACCACATGCCCTCAGGGAAGCGCCCCTTTGCCATCACTGCGGACCCATGTTCGCCTTGCATCTGCCGCGCCGCTCCGCAAGTCCGCTCGCCCTGGAAGCTCTCGCCCTCGCCCATGCTTTCCCAGCCTCGCATCCTCGCCCTCACCCACGACCGCACTCTCCCTGGAAGTGCCCCACGCCCTCGCTGTGCTCGCCCATCTCCAGGGTATACAGGGATGCGGCTAGCAAAACCTAGCCGTACAGCGCCCGCGGTCTCCAAGTCACGCTACCACGATCTTCCTTTCACCTTACTTTGCCATGCATGCCTAATGTGAATCAACATGTTTGGTGGGTTTTAATCATTGTGATCTTGTTTTTTTCTAACTAATTGTCTAACATCCTTTGTGACTCCAATATATTATTTGTGCCTAATGTGACCTTCCCTTTTTAGTGTGCCATTGTGTTATTTCTTGATGCATTCACCTATTACTTCAATGAGTTACTACATTGTTATTTGCACACTCACTCATTGCTTCAATGCCTTACTCTGTGCCGAATGTGACCTTTCCCTTTTCTTTAGTGTGCTATCGTACTATCTCTTTAGTACACTCACCCAATTGCTTCAATGTCCTATTTTGTGCCTAATACAACATTTCACCATCTTTCTATATGCTATTGCATTGTTCTTTGCACACTCACCATTGCTTCAATATCTTTTCTGTACTTAATGTGACCATTCCCTTATCTTAATGTACTATTGTGCTATTCTTGGGCACACTCATTGGTTTCTTCAACACCCTATTTTATACCAAACACATCCTTTCACCTTTCATCAACATGTTATTGTGCTATTCCTTCCTATTTTGTGCCTAATACAACATTTCACCATCCTTCAATATGCTATTGCATTGTTCTTTGCATACTTACCATTACTTCAATATCTTTTTTGTACCTAATGTGACCATTCCCTTATCTTAATGTACTATTGTGCTATTCTTGGACGCACTCATTGATTTCTTCAACACCCTATTTTATACCAAACGCATCCTTTCATCTTTCATCAACATGTTATTGTGTTATTCCTTACACACACAACCATTACTTGAACTTCCTATCGTATGCCCAATATTACATTTCTCTTTCATTAATTTCTGTACACTCCTAATATCATCACCCTCCCTTCGTGAATTGCTCTTATTGTCACATGACCTGCCTCTAACTATTGTGCTATACCTTTATTCTATCATGCACACATTTCTTTTTGTTGCGTATAACTTTGTCACAACTATCGTGCACTCATTCTTGGAACATTGTAGAATACTTTTGCATCACATATCGGAGGCAAAATCATCAAATTGGATGGAGCTTCTCTATTATATCAGAAGCAACATAGGGGTCCACATATTGTGCACGGTATTGATAGGTCTTTCAGAATCCGTATGTGTTCATCATGTGACACAAGGGATTTTAAACACTACATACACCACTTAAGCGAATTTATTCATATTGGAAAATTCCTTGTTCTCCTTAGGGTAAATGAGAAATCACGCTTCTTTTTAGAAGAGGGGTCATGTTTGTCTACCGTGCTAATGATGCTTTACGATTT